>JAABOM020058619.1:0-13701 GCA_011800125.2 Solanum clarkiae
TTCTGTGCAGAAAGTTGCTGCACCTTTTCCTTTTGTTTTGGTGATTTCTCTATGGTTTTTAAGTTATATTATGAAGATAACTTGGTGGTGTTAACATGGGTTGAGTTATAAACATCACCCTAAGGTTGCTGCCGTGGTTTTGGTTTCATTTAACAAGTGCATTTTATCAAGTTATTTTAAGCGTCATGTTGCTTGGAACTTGCGGGCTGTTGTGTGTAAATCTATTACCTCAAGTCCTTCCTGACTTCTTAAGTAATGTTATAGGACTATTTTAGGTCTGTTTATATGTGTAAATATTGCATGAACAGTTTGGTTAAAGTTAGAATAGGTTTGGAGTTGTCGACGTCGAAATGTAGCGAAGGAAGGTAACGTTATGCTATCCGTTTTTAGATTGCATGGAATTGTGATGTGTTGTAGTTGGTGGGCTGTTTAAGGCTATTATGGCATTGAAATAGGATATGCATGATGTGTACATGATAATGTGTATTAGAAAATATGGTTAGGGATGGAAGAGTTAAAGAAATACGTCCGGGTTTATAAACACCCATTTGCTGCTCATGTATTGTTTACTTATGTAATTGGGATGCCAAGATGTACTTATTGGCTATTAATGCTAGTTTTATCATCTACTATATTTTAGATAAGTATTTAGAGGAAGGGAATGTTATCTCGAGATAGTAACGAGGTCATACAACAAGGTATGTAAGGTTACTTGATTTTGTATCACTTGGCATGAAACATAGACCTCTCCTTAGCACATAAAGGCACTTGCTAACTCCGACATAACTAGTAACTACATCTACACTCTTGTACATGTTTATATGCTCCCCTACACAATCACCTTCATATCTCAATACATACATGAATACCATAATACATGAGTTCTTGTTGCCAAATAGGGTTCACAAGTTGTCCCAGTTTATATGCATTTCATTGTTTATCCAATGTACTCTTTTATTTGTCATATTGTCTTGTATGATTATCTACAAGTCACATGCTACATATACAGTCATACAGCTCCAATATTATGGCCACCAAAAGAATCATCTCAAAGGTAATTGAAAGATAAAGTATACAGTTTCGATGGGTGGTAGCCCGAGAGGGTTCAGTGAGAACCTAGCATAGGGATGATCCCGATACAGTTTACGGGTGGTAGATCGAGGGTGTTCATGAAGAACTTAGAATAGGGACGATCCTAATACAGTTTCACCACTGATTAGTTAGTCATTTGTTTACAGCTATGCACAGATTTCACAGTACAGATTCTATAGTAAAGGTAAAGTGATATAAAGGACATAAAGTATATGATTCCACAGTATAACTAAGGATGGTCCCTGATCTTCCACAGATGCATGGTTTCATTCGAGTTGCTACTATATATACAGTATATCCTGCCTTACAAACTTAGTACATTATCCCGTACTGACGTCCCTTACGGGGGACCTGCATTTCATGCTGCAGGTACAGGTGCTAGTAGATCTCCCCAGTAGGATTACAGGATATTCAGTTGCTGTCATCAAGCTCCAGTTGCTTCGGGGCTTTGTACATGTTTAGAGCTTACATGTTTTTATTGCATAGTTTGTTAAGGCGGAGCCTGTCCCGACCCTTATCAGACGTTTTTTTTTTCTATTTAGAGGCTTTGTAGACTATGTAAAGAACAGTGAAGTCATGTCTCGCACTTTAGACAGCGTGGCCCGAACGGCCCAGTCATATGTAATTCCTTTTGGCTTGTTATCACTATTTATCTTCTTAAAGGCATGTCAAATGTAGAAACCCCTTATAATATGTATAGAACGCATATAGTTATAGGTTGGTTCTCCCAAGCCTTATCAGCAACGGGTACCGGTCCGCCCTACGAGACTTTGGGGCGTGACTAATAGATCCCCTTATGCCGATTATTATGGATGAAGTCATTGAGAAGGGTCTTGGTGGTGAAGTTGAAGTTGAGGGAGAAGATCCGAAGGGTGTTGGGATGCAACAAGAAGTAAAGGAGCATGAGAAATTGCAACAAATTCCTAAACCTCCTCCTCCTTTTCCTCAAAGGCTTAAGATGAAGGAAGAGGAGGGTAAATTCAAACATTTCCTCTTAATGTTGAAGAAACTCTCCATCAACATTCCACTCCGAGAAGCATTGGAGAAAATGCCCGAATATGCTAAATATATGAATGATTTAGTCACCAATAAATGCACTTTGAGCCAAGAGTTCTCACAAGAACTCCAAAAATATAGTGTAATTATGACTAAGTACCTTGCTCAAAAGCGAGAGGACCCCAGGGCATTCACCATTCCTTACACTATCGATGACATTGAATTTGCAAGAGTATTATGCGACTTAGGAGCAAGCATCAATTTAATGCCTCTTTCCATATTCAAAAAGCTTGGCCTTGGTACTCCTACCGCAAAACAAATGAGGTTGCTTATGGAAGATTGAACCATTGAAAAGATAGAGGGAATTATCTTTGGATGTGCTCGTTAAATTTGATAAGTTCATCTTTTAACGTGGATATGGATCCTCGACTGCGAAGTTGATTTTGAGGTGTCCATCATTTTGGGAAGACCTTTTCTGGCCACTGGGAGAGCACTGGTAGATATGGATTTAGGTCAGCTGCGGTTCAGAGTTAATGATACAGAAGTTTGTGTTTGATATTTGCCAATCAATGAAATACCCAGATGAATGCAAGAGTGAAGTATGGACCCTCGATTATAGTTAACAAAGGAAGATGACAAAGTTGAGTCATGATGTTAAACATGACGCTTCTTGGGAGGCAACCCAAGCATTTTGCTGATTATTTGTTTATTTGAGACTTAGAGTAGTAGTAGTTGTTTGTTTTAAATTAGAAGAAAATGATGCAATTTTAATAATTTTGAGGATTTCCTTACTTTGAGACTTGGTTTGCAGGTAAATAATGGAAAGACTGAAGATCTAAAAAAATTGGACTTGGAGCAGCTTCTACGAGCAGGCCTACGAGTCATAGTAAAATGACTCATAGTCTTGCCTCGTAGGGGGAAACAATAAGTATCTGAAGTTGGCACATGCACTACGATCTAACCTTACGATTCATAGGATCCCCTATGAGTCGTAAGAGGGGTTTGTAGCGCCCAGGTATGATTCCTAAATTCTTATAAGTATAGGGTCTACTATGAGATCACAACGTACAAGTCATATGAAGGACTACGACTTATAGTCGGGGTCTCATAGCCCTGATCTGCAAAATTTTTAAAGGTCAACCCGATTTCATTTAAAAGGGGATCAAAATAACATTTGCCCCCAAATTCAATTCTTAACCCTAAGAGGCAACGGAAAATCCTCCCCCATCACCCGCATCATTTTTCTGACCAAATCTCGACAACCCACATTACTTTCCAGTGAAGATTCCAACGAGGGTGTAAATTTCTAGGGTTTCGTCTTGATTTTCAATTTCCTTCACTTTGGTTCACCTCTACAATGAAATTGGTAAGATCTTTGGTTACATTTCTCAATTCTTGTTGATGAGATTGTTCCCTACGTGAGTATAGGTTTAGTTTGACTATGCTTAAGTATGCCATATATTTAATTTTGAGCTAAACATTTAATCTAGGGTTTATAGGCTTTGAAATAGATTGAGTTGTAAATTGAACCTTGTTGAGATTCTTGAATGGATGATTGTAAGCATAAAATTGGTAAATTTGTGATTTGTATTGCATTATTGTTGTGGGAGTTGAAATATAGGAGGTATGGATGTGATTGTTTGCGTTTGAACATATGGATTGTGATTGAATCATTGTAAATGGTGATGACACTCTTTTGGAACATGTCAGGTTGTCAAGTGTTAGTTTGTAATGTATTTTATGTTTGTTGTTCTTGACAAATTGTAAAATTGACATTGGATCATAGGGATAATGGTCGTTTTGAACTGCCAATGATAGTTTGGAATTGAATAGGTGTCATTTAGTCTTGCTTTGCTCCTATTTGCTTGAATAAGTTGACATTTGGTAATGTATTTATGCTTTGAGTGGGAAATAAGTAGGTACTGTAGGTGGCTTCTGTGATCAGCTACGAGGCACTCGTATGACTCGTAAGTTCTTATACGAGTCGTAGTGGTCTCTCATAGTAAGCATCAGTCACCTGTGATTCCTTCATATTTCTCATACGAGACCCATATACGACTCGTAGTCCCTGGTACAACTCGTAGTGAGGGTCTCGTGAACTTGGCTAAGTTTTTAAAATGTTTCTAAAACAAGGTACCAGATCAGAACTACGACCGTAGGTCATCCTATGAGTCGTAACTGCTTCTCGTATCTGTGATCAAAAAGCATTTTTAAAGGTATGATTGGTTCTATGAGGCCAATATAGGACTTGTAGGTCACCCTACAAATTGTAACTACACTCTTACCTGCATATCTGTAGTTGCATCAGTACATAGTTAACTTTTATTTATTTTTGTTTCTTGTTCTTTGCTTTATATTTCAGTGAATCAAATATCTGGGATTAACATGTTGCTCATGGGTTATTTGTAGACAAAATGCTTCCAATAGACAGACGGGTTATCCAAGTTCTTTAATGGAGGTTGTGGGATGAATCTTCCGACACTGAGCAATCCGAGGACTCTATGGAAGTCCACAAAGTCAGGTTAGACCTAGAGGCCACTAGACCTCAGACTCCGGCGCTTGCATCACAAATGCCCATGAAAGTGAGCAGTTCCTCTCAGTCTGAAGAGGAGGAATAGCAGGGAAACTGGGATGGGTCAGACAACACCTTGCCACAGATGAGCCCGTCACATTCCGGCTCCAAGTCCGAGTCAGAAAGCACCTCCCAGACCCAGCAGGAGGAGGTCCAGTCCCAACCCCCAGCCGATCGTAGATGTTGCATCCCTGAAATAAGAAAAATATATGACCAGGGGTTGGAGGATAAAAGGCATAGGAAGTCGGTCCGCCAATTTCATGCGGACTCCAGGTTGAACACTACGGGACTAGATAGAGTACCTAGATTAGATGCGGGACTGGATGAACATGGACTTAGGTGGACCACGCAGTAGCTGGGAAAATATGCTCCTTACATAGTTCGTGAAATCTATGTGGCGTATCTTGCTAAACTCCACCAGGGGTAGCCAAAGAACAAAAGGGAAATCGAGCAGCCTAGGCCATGGATGGTGATAGTCTGGGGGATGAGAGTGGATATCTCGGAGAAGACTATTCGACGGGTACAGTTTAGGCCCAATTATTAAGTTCCTCAGTCCACCGTGAAGTATGATAGCCGTATTGAGAAGATGAGGACAGCAGTGGCTGGGAGGGATATCAGGGCTAGGATAGAGCTTCTTCGGTGGATCGCTACCCAGATTTGTGAGGAGGGTGTTGAGCCAACGTGGGTCACAAACCACACCGATCCTATAGTAAAAGCCAACATGGTCCATTATCCATTAGCGTATCAGGCCAACTTTTATGAATAATATGATCACCCTCGAGAGATCGATATTATTGGCCAGCCTTCTAGCTGGGTATGGTATAGAGTGATCCCGAATCATTTCAGAGCAGATTCATGAGGCTATAGCTTGGACGAGCACCTCACTGCTATTTCTAATTTTGATTCATCGACTATACAGTTCACAGGTGTTCCTATTGACCCTCACCAGGACCCTCAGTAGAGGCCACATGCACTATGGATCCTAGCCTCAAAAAGGCTGATGAGAACCCAGTAGCCTTTCCTCAAGCTATCCCGCCTCGTATCCAAAAGCTATTTTTGGTCGAGCCACAGATTCTAGGTTCAACTCCATCTCCTACAGGTACTACTCTGGCTACTACAGAGCCTACAATAGTAGTCGGATCGAGTCTACACCATCCACCAGCACCCTAGCACCAGCAACAACTATATTTCAAGTTGACCCTTTTATCTCTGCTGTTGCTTTTCAGGATTTTTTGTGCGGGTGCTGTAGCATAGGGTAGGCTATGAGAGTTATCAGCACAGTTTTGGCCATTGATTGATGAGACTGTTCAGGATGCCAAGGAGAGGATGTGGGCATTTTCTCGAGATTTAGTTTATGGCAGAGTCCGAGCGGTTGATGCATGGGTCAATGCATTCGAGGCTAGAGTCTAGAAGAGGCTCAAGGGTTCTAGGCCAGCCGACACGAGTGCGGTGACTGAGGAGTTGGCAAGGCTCAAGGCCGACTTATTACAGATGTTGGCAGTCCCTATTCTAGCCCCAGAAGGTGCATCAGTAGGAGATGAGGCATTTTATTGGCTTGTAGACTGACTGGATACCCGTGGGAAGAGGCCTCTAGAACATGCTGACCTAGAGCTGGACCTGAAGAAGTCCAGACTGGAGGAGGAGCCCATACCTGAGGAGGCGGTGTAGGAGTCATTTTTGTTAGTGGCTATTCAGAGAGATAGAGCACAACATACCCTAGCAGGAGAGTGTACTTTCAGCACAGCAGCAGAGGAGGAGAGCCAGCCCTAGGACCTCACACATCAGCCCGAGACTGGTGCTTGATGCACCAAGATATTTGACTTCTGTTAGCCCCAGTCCTTATTTTGACATTTTGGATTATTTGTTCTCTTTTCCGACAATCTCTTTATTATGTTGATTTTTGGTTGTGTTTAAATATGTTTATGTTGGATGTTATTTTTACTTCTATTTTAGATGTTTATTTTTGGTTTTCATGAATGTATGTATATATTTCTATGTTATCGTGTTTTTTTTTTCTTGTCTTTACTTTGAGGACAAAGTATCATCTTTTGGTGGGGTGGTGGAAGTTATGGCTTAAGGTGAAGTCTGAGTAGCCTCAAGTCTATAACTTCCGCTATTTTTTATCCCAAGGTTTTCTTGTCGTGCTTCTTTTTCCTTGTGGATGTTTATTTTCTTATTGAACTGGCATGTTTAGGTAGTATAGATAATGGGTAAATTCATAGTAATGTTATCTTTTGGAATATGTATATAGTTCTTAGATTTTCTTTAAGCTTTTGATGTAAAAATTTGCTACCCTCAAAATCTTTTAGGTTTTGAGTATTGAGGCATTCATACATTTGTGAGTATTTGGCAATGTTTTTTCTGATATTGCGAAGGTAAGCTGAGACTAAAAGCATGACTAGTGAGTCTATACTTGATTGTGGATGTAATTGCCATGTGTTTTGTGAGTTTATTTTGTTGCATTCATGCATCTTGTATGGATTTAGAACTTGCCTTGTTACTCTAAAGTTTGTTTGGTGATGTAGTGGATATGGAAAGGACCTAGGCCTTTGTTCTTTGAGTGAAACCACTTTTAGCCGAAAATAACCCACTAGTTAAGTGAGAGAATCCCTTTTTCCAATTGTTTTTTGAGCTTATCGTGTACTCATTCTTTCTTGATACCTTATTAGCTTAACCTTTTCTGATGAAATACCTTGATATTGGCCCTGGTCTATCCTTGAACATGTGAACCTTGATTGAGGCCAAAGGCCTAAGTTGAGGGTGACTGTAGTTAGTGGCCCTGGTTTGAGGCGTAGGCATTGTGTACTTCACCTGAGGCTAAAAGCCTAAATTGAGGATGGCCCTTATAGTGGTAAAGTAAAAGTGATAAAGTGGTTAGTTGGAAAATCAAGAAAGAAATGAAAAACCATAAACTGAGTAAAGAAAAAGAAGAAAAGTTCCTTTAATTGAGAAAAAGTAGCAAAAATGAGTTTAATCAAGGCACAACTGAAAAAGAGAAAGAAAGCACTCGAGAAAAGTTCAAAGCAAGAGAACAAGGGTAGATTAATAAAAAAAGGTTGGATTATGAAAGCAAAAAGTGTTGGTAAACATGATTCAAGGATAGATTTTAGTCACTACTTCCCAAAATGCCGCACCAAAGCACCTTGAGCCTATGTTACAAACCTTTAGGTCCTAAAGTGATCCAACTCCACTTTATCACCAAGCTAGAAAAATGAGTACGGAGGCAAGCCTATGGTGTTAGTCAGTATGCATTAAATTTCAATTGTGAGAGTGAGAATGCTTCCTCAGTCCCTGAATTCTAAATGTTTTAAGTGAGTATGAGGAACTTATTTCTAGTGAGGGCATTTGCACTACTTGAGTAGCATATGACTATACCAGTGATTGTGAACAGTTGATGCTCCTTAGCTTGTCATAGTTGGATTTTCAGGTCTCTCATGATGTCTGGTTTGCTCAATAACTTTGCAGCTCTATTTTGAAAATAGTAGTTGGGTACCTAAACCAAATTAGTTTTTATATATGCCACTAATATATATGCTATGTATTTCTCTTTGTCTGCATAGATTGAGTCATCGCTTGAGGACAAGCAATAATTCTAAGTTGAGGGTATTGATGTGCTGTCAATTTAAAGTACATTTGGTGCTTAAAACAAGGGATTTTGTGAGTTCGTAAAGTGAATTTTTAATGTTTTGATGTGTTTTTTGTTAATCTTGAAGAAAAGTTAGGTTGGCATGATTTTGAAGAAAAGTTGCAAATTTTATTGAAGCATAAGCCATACAACCCACCTACGAGTCATAGCTCACACTATGAGTCATAGGTTGTGTCGTAGCAAGAATAAGAGACCAAAAATTTGAAATCTGCCAAGTGAAGGTCATCCCTACAAGCTAATCCTACGAGTTATAATACATGCTACGAATCATACCGGTGAACTCGTAGCAAGAATCAGAGAGCCAAAATATTGGACCGAAAACTGAAGACCACTACTACGAGACCAACATAAGAGTCGTAGCTCGAGTAACGACTCGTACCTATGGGTCATACCAGTTCAGTTCAATATGACAAGATCCTGATACGAGAACCCGACTACGACTCATAGGTCAACTTACAATTCGTAACTGTGAACTTTATCAAATGCCAGTTGTCTTTTCTGCATAATTCCTAGGGTTGTTTTGTAAATACTATAAGTAGCTTAAGTTAAGTTTTTGGAAGAGAGTTTGAATAGTAGACATTTCTCCAATATATTTTGAATCTTTTGTTAGGTTTTTAGAGGAGATTCTTGTTCTCTTTAGGAAACCCATTTTCGAGATTGAAAATCTTGTTTTGTACTCATTGTTGATCAATCACGATTGTGGGTTTGCAACTTGTGGTGCTTATCTTCTCCATTGTTATTGGTGAAACTCTTAACTATGACTATTATGTGCATTTTTGTGTGTTTTATCTTAGCCATGAGTAGCTAAACACCCACAACTTGGGGTTGTGGGAACCATGGGTAGTTGACTTGAGATGACCTAGGTTTTGTGCATGTCTATGATTTGGGTTTTGCATGTATTGTTTATTTCTCTTCATGATTAATGTTGTTTAGTGGTGGCTAACACCAAACCCTGCCTACTATCACGATCTCGACCAACGTAGTGACGAATAGGAAAAGAGAAGTAGATGATAGGATTTGGTTGATGTTTTCCCGTCTAATCGACCAAACTTGACCAAAGGGAAGTTGACTGGGACAATAGGTAACGCTTAGTTGGCAGAACATGGTGGCCGACCAAGCGCCATGGTGAAATTCGACCTTTACCTTCACAAGAGGCCAGAAGAACCTAAGTTACCATCCTGTGTGCAATTCGTCGATCAAAGTTATGTTACTTAGGGTAATTGAATTAACGAGCCATGTGGAACAGAATTCCCAAGTTGCACCCAAAATTGAGTATTTTCCCAAATTTTTAATTATTATTCATTTTTAGTGTCTTTGAATCACAACAATCCCCCTCTCCCTCATCTAGAGATTTTAGTTATAGATACTAGGAATGATTAGTAGTGAAATCTTATAGTCAAGCTCTGTATTCCTAGCATATTCGACCCTAACCTTGGCTAGGTTACTTACTAATAACGACTTCTTTTTTATTGGAGCGTGACCATCATCAATATCATGGGTGTTGAACCGAATGAAAAGGCGAAGTTGGCGTACTACCAACTCAATGAGATAGCCCAAATATGGTATGATCAATGGAAGGAGGAGAAGGGAAATGGTTATGTGGTGCTTTGGGAGGAGTTCAAGATGGCTTTTCTTAATCGATTTTTCCCTCTTGAGCTTAGGGAGGCCAAGATGGTGGATTTTATGAATTTGAAACAAGATTTTATGAGTGTAAGGGAATATGCCCTCAAGTTCAAACAACTTTCCAAATGTACTTCTCATTTGGTGGCTGATCCTAGATCTAGGATGAATAAGTTTATGATGGGTGTCTCTGACTTGGTGAGTGAAGAATGTCGGTCCACCTTGCTAATTAGTGACATGGTCTTTTCCTGCTTGATGACTTATGCCGAGAAAATGGAGGACGAAAAGTTGAGGAAGAAGAGAAGTGACGGTCTAAGAGGGCTTGATTTGAGGGTAGCTTCCAAGATCATGAGTTCAACCATGCTTCAAATTAGAGGATTGTCAAGAGTAGAGTGGGAAGCTCGAAGGATTTAGGTGAAGGCATTGGTGGAGAAGCTCCTTATACATGCAACAAGTGTATAAGGTGCCACCCAGGAGATTGCTTAGTCAGAGCAGGTGCGTGCTTTAGATGTCGTAGAAAGGATCATAAGATGAGACATTATCCGTAGGTCCCCAAGAACCATAAAGATAGTCATCAACGTTATCTACCATACCCCTCTAGGAGTCACTAGGCTTGGTATGGTTCTTTGATGGTATGTTGAACGTTTTGATTTTGATGGATTCAAGTTTTATTATTTCTTTCATTATTCTTTTGGTTTCTAGTAGACTTCTCGTGTGTCCTGAGTTGTGATGTGAACCTTTGGTATCTATTTCTTGGTTGAGTATATGGTTACTAGAAAGTCCATAAGTTTTGATTTGTGTTCATATTACGTTAGATTTTGCCTTGTGACTTGTCGGATTTGGTGTTATTCATGGGATGGAATAGTTGCATGAATGTTATGTCTTAATGGATGGTAGGACCCATAGAGTTAGAATCCGGCCCCCTTATGAACCCTTCTTTTAGTAGGAGGTTTTCAAGTGGTAGCAAAGAGGTAGGTCCATTCTCGTTTTAAGATTCAATTGATCTGTAAGGGTTCTCCCACGTTCTTATTGCATAGAAGCCTTGTCTTGTGATCTTGGTTGAACTTAGCTTGATGTGCTGGAGATCTTGGAGTAGTTTGGGCTACTTGCATAGCGTACTTCCAAAGAGTGTAGAACCCATAAGTTTGTGATATGATGTCTAAGGACAGATGACCTATTTAGTCAACTATGATGGATTAGTCACTTCTCTAAGATTAATCTTTAGGTTGAGTTTTGTCCATAAGAGAGGATGAGGGTAAGTGATATTCCTAGGTGTCTTTTTGAATTAGGAGTGAGCATCATTAGTATTGCTGAGATTGTTTGGTTGACTAATGCACCACTGGTGTTGTGGGCTTTTTGATTAGAATCTTAAAACCCTACTTTGATATGTTGTGGTGGTCTTTAGTGATAAGGTATTGATTTTTTAGAGCTTGTGAATCATTTGGGGGTGGTGTTGCAAGTCTTGGGTGATGAAAGGTTGTTTGCTAAGTATGAGGGGTGTGTGTTATGGATAGTAAGAGGGTGGTTAGAATTCTTTAACGATTATGATATGAATGTGTATTATCTTTCCCGGTAGGGCTAATGTTGCGGTCGGTGCTATAGGCAGCCTAGCATGTGTTGTTGATGGTGGCAAAGAGAAGACTAGTGGGGTTTATCGGTTGGTCAGATTGGAAGTTAGGTTAGGGGAAGTTGAGCATGGTGGTGCAGTGTTTTTATTGATTCCATATCTTCTTTTATTAAGAGGTCTAGATTAGGGAAAACCTTGATTCCGCCTTATTAGAGTTGGAAATTTTGGCGTGAAGATGATAGAGGAGGTTTTCTCCCAAGGGAAAGATAGTGGTTTGTGTTACCAAGTGGGTTAGGTATGTTTAAAGTTGACAATTGAGTTATGGTTGTGAGTCCTTATGGGATGTAGAGGGAAGTTGGTAAGGCTGCATAAGTTTAGGGGATTGCCTATGGATAGGAGTAGGGTTTGTCCGATTTAATATGTTTCTAGGTTGATGGGATGTGTTGGTGACTCTAGTGCTATAGCACTCTTTGAGATTATGGGTGATGAGGAGGAAAAGTTAGCTATGGAGAAGGTCCCGATGGAGTTGTTGGATAGATGAGTGGAAAGATTAATTGATAATGATGTAGTGTTCGTCGAGGCCCTTTAGAAGAGTCGTCTATTCACATATGTCTCTCTGAAGGCCGGTGCAGGTATGGAGAAGAAATATTTGTATTTCGTTCATTCTATTCAAGCTTATGATGACGTGTCAAGTCCTTTCTATGATTCCAAGTCTGATGTTTCAGCCCCTATGTTATTCATATGCATTCATGTTTGAGTTGACAAACTTATGATGACTTTACATTTATGTTGAGGTTTTAAAAATGGTGTTTCAAATGTAATGTTGGATTCATGTTGGGCTAATTTGTTTATGAATACTCTTGTCTTGTACGTGTCTTTTACATTCAGGGACGAATGTTCCCAAGGGGGAAAAATTGAAACGACCCCAAAAAGTGCCCGAAAATGTGCCTTGGAACGCTCAGAATTTTAAATTCCATATATCTAAAAATTCGTTCGTTATTTCAAAAATCCGACTTCATATTCTGATTCAGAAAATTAGGGGAAAATGGTCTAACCCCGATTTTAGAGCAACCGTATCAAAATTCAAAATTTCGAGAATGCAAATTCCAGAGACAAAATCGTGTTGCCTCTGTGATGCACCTGTGCCTATTTTTGTGCCTGTTTTTTTTTAATTCGGTCCAAGACTTTTGAGTCTTGGGATAAGTTTTCCCAACCATGAAAATACCTAGACTTAGCCTTATTCCACCCTCATATCATCCTAAACATTTTCTAATACTCACTTAAACACTTAAACTTATATTTCTCTTAAGATTCTAAGCATCCGGATCTAAGGAATTCCTTCAAGCTTCAAGTCTCCATTAAAGGCTTCTTCAAGGACAAGGTATTTGGTGTTGAACCATTGGGTCCTTCAACCCATGGTGCCTAAGCTTCATTTTTACTTAAAATTGCATGATTTAAATGTTGATTTACTTATGGGTCTTGATTATTATATATTTCACTGCACACTGATTTGGGGTTCATGAAGTATGATTGTTTTAGCATGTTTGAAGATCCAAATCTTGGATCTTATGTTGGGTTTGATGAAGGGTCTTGATGTATATTGCTTGAGGGTGTTACAAAGTGTTGATTAATGGTTTTACGTGGGATTTACTTGCATGTTTTCACTCTTGAATTACATGGTTTTACACTAGTACCACACCCTCTCCAAGTGTTTGATAAAATGTCTTTTAAAAAATTATTTAAGTTTTGATTACCTATTGGTTCAGTTATGATTCAAGTGACCCTATGATGATTACCAGCTTTCTAAAGATGTGTTTAAGTCATGAAAATGTTGATGACATTGTAGGGCCAGATTGAGCCCATTTTTCTAAGATTATACATCTAGTGAGCCATTGATGTTTGATGATGATGTAAGGGTAATGTTGATGATGACCCATTCTTATGTTTGAAGTTAGGCTAACCATATGGGGTCAATGATGTTAAGAGATACTTGTGCCATGTCTCTATGCTTATTGCAAATTACTGAAGTATGGTTATCTTATATATATTTTGTGGGATTAGACTTAGCATCGAGTGGACTAGAGGTGAATCCCCAAGCCCTAGAACTACATGCCACCGTAGGTAAAGGGATTATAGCATGTCCCCAATTCTCTAAGAGCCGAGTACCCTAAATATGAGGGCTTGAGGCGAGTACCCGAGGCCAAAAAC
>JAABOM020058620.1:0-13701 GCA_011800125.2 Solanum clarkiae
TGCATTTAGGTATATTCGAGGGTATGACGGGGCCCTGTCCCGTCCTATGATTTAGTTCGTATGTATAGAGGTCTGTGAATACATATGGGTGTGGGATATTGCATGTGGTATAACTACGTATATACGATACCTTGGTTGGGCGGTTCTACCGTAACGGTGACCTTGTCGACCCGCATATATATGTGTATAGATGTTTGCTGTATGCTGGGATTGCTGTGTGCAGGTGTGTTAGTCAGTAAAATAGAGGAAACTCTACCAAAATTTCGATAGATTCCTTAGTTATTATAGATGAAAATCCGGTTTAGTGTTTGTCCGGGTGCTTAATCGGCACTAATCACGGTCCCTGGGTTGGTTCGTGACATCAGATATCCGAATAACAAAGCCAAAGTTTGAAGAAAAGGGTTCTGCTCACAGTGAATGGGAACTCACCAAAGCTCAAAGTCTTCACGAGCAATCTAGCCATGCGGAGGAGGATAAGGTAGATCGCATGTCCCTACATCATTATACCATGTAGGCAAAAATGTGGTTAGTACTTTGGAATGTACTAAGTATGCGGGTTTGCAATGCAACAAGTAAATATAAGGACAAAGAATACTTACCCAATATGACAAACTCCAAGCTTAAACAATATATTCAGTTCCAAAGTAAAGCATAAAGTAATGCCATGAAAATGCATAGAGAAACACATAAGCAAATAAGTCTAGGAATAAGACCATAATCGACAAAACCATATGAGCTATAATATGGAATACCGATGTCATGCTTCACATCGGTCAAAGAGTGAGTCAACTTGCTAGTATATAACTTCAGAAACGGAAATACTAGATGGATCCACTAGTCAGAAAGCCTAAAAAGACATAATCAAAATATCCTATAGTGGCACGTAGTTATGAGATTAGAAGCTTTATATAAGAACCCTTAGGTCGATTCCCACTCCTAACTCATTCACTGCTAAGTCAAAATCCCACGAAATTGGACAATGCATAACCAAAATAACCAAAACTTAATTTAGTTCAGAAAGTCTTAACGTGTCAAAAGAACTTTTTCAAACTTGTACTTAGAATAGCTCCTTAAAAAAATTCAAAACAAAATGGAATGGGTCTTAAGTCACCCAACTTCATTTCATACTTGTATTCACTTATATTTGTCCAAAATCATAAGTTCATATTATGCTATGAAAGCCAAATATCGAAAGTTCATAACTCAACTTAAATCACGTTTGGGGACTAGTTCAATAACCTTAAAATCATGAATTTGACATTTAAATAAAGTGAAAATAATCATAGGAACAATTTAGGATAAAAATCATAATAACTTATTTGGGTATCTATGACTTGAAAGTATAGACTAGATTAAATAATGCAAATTTGAAATGCTTGAATTAAAACTTTGATAAATATACATAAATAATCATAAGATGTATAAATAACCATAATTTAAGCAACTATCAATTAGTATTCAATTATACATAAATCAAGATTGAAAAATTTATAATTCAAAATTTAGTTTCCGAAGAAGACTTCTTGGTTGAAATAAAACCAAGAATCAGACCCACATACCTTGCTTGATTAGCCTTGAGAAGCTGAAGAGGTTTGGTGGAGATCTTGAAGAATACTTAGCCTAAGTGTTGAGAGAGTTTTGGGAAAGCAATGTAGGTTAAGGGATTTGGTTTCTTTGAAGAGTGATGTAAAGACTAAGTAGAAGGTGGTTATTTATACTGATTTTGGGGGGGGGGGGTTATAAGGGTCATTTAATCATTAAAAAGTGGTCAAAAATATGTAGGGAAAAGGGCATGAAAATAATTTGGTGCAAAGGGCCTTTTTGACTCACCTTTTAAAAAGAAGAAAGATTCTAAACACAAGGAAGTGCGCATGGGACCTAGGTATGGCAGTATTATCCTTTCCCATGGTGCCATTTCCATGGCATGGTATGGTCTCAAGTCATGCTAAGGGCATGCTAAAGGCTGCCCATGCAAGCCATGCAACAATGTCAAAAGAATTACTCCTAAAGAAGTCAATTACTCAACCTCACATATACCTTCATTTTGAATAATTCCAAATGCAAACTAAACTTCATCTTTAGTCTTCACTTCAAATAACATTGCCCCAAAATATTATACCAAGGATAAACCAACCGCCCTTCCAAGACCACCTCAACAATCACATAAATAAATCAAGATAATCGCTAAGATAACCTTCATTTCAAATTTTACTTAACTCAATAGGAATTCACTTGAACATTATCTTTTCAAGCAAGTATAGGCTTGAAAATACCTTGTATATTATATTGTTCCTAATAATTCAAGTGTTCACATCCATTTGATGTAATAACAATAATAATAATAATAAATACTGTATTTTGTCCTCCAATTATTCAAAGATACATTATATTTTGTCTCCGCTCTCTTCCCTTTAAATACTTGGGTATTTTGTACTAAGAGGAAGCAAAAGAAAATTTGGGTAAGAACATAAAAAGAGGAGAATTCACGATCAGCAACTGTATAAATACCATTTGTGCAGTTCCAGCATTGAGGTAAGTTTGCCTATCCTTCTTTGAGATTGGATTGAGTTATTGAATATTCACATGTTATAATTTATGAAATAAGCTGAAAATTTTCTTATAATATCCATGTGAAAAACTTTAGTTATATATGTGAAAGGATAGAAGTTCTAAAAAAATTGTTAGATTGTTAATAAGTGTTAATTGTGAAAAAATTACTTTGTAGTCTTTCAAAATTGAAGCAATCCTATAATAAAATGAGTGCAAACAAACTAAAATATCAAAATCAGAAGGAAATTTATATGGCAATACTATTCATACATAATTATATCCAAACAACAAACTACATCTAAAAGAATTCAAAACTGACATATATATAACGAATTGAAATTTATTGGTAATGCAACACAAAGGAAATTCCAACCTATGTTCTCCAACATTAGCTTGAAATCTCGAAGAAATGAAGGAGACAACAGGAAAATAACTCAGAAATGAAAAATCAAGCAAACATTTTTATGGAGGCAAAAAGATAAAAAAAAAAAGAAGAAGAATTTAGATATAACACCAATTTTTAAAAAATTGTTGGAGACAATATATAGTTCAATACCCTCTTAGACAGTATATAGTGAAACACTCTCTTTCTTTATATTTATATGGCCAAAGATAAGATTAAGAGGCAGTGCACGAGTTTCGTCAGAAAAGAAAGAGTGAACACGTGTAATATGCAGCATATTACTTTAATTTTTATTGTATAAACTTGAAGTTGGGATACAAATGTTTGCAGGAACAAACAAAATCCAATTATTTTATAGCATGTATACAAAGATAACATTCTTGTTACTCTTAAGAAAAACATTATATATGTATATAATTTATGTCGCAATGCTCATCACTATCTGTGGCTTATATAATATAAATATATAAAGGGTAATAAATATGAATATAATATTAACTTTAATCCATTAAGCTGACTGCTTGAATTTCCTTCTATAATCTTTTACTTTTAATTTATTTAAGCTCCAAAATTTCTTCATTTTCGTGTCAAATTAATTCTATAAGTTAATCACACTATCTAGTACAACTTACAAAATTTATGCTCGGAAATGATAAATAAAAGTATAGATTATGCCATAAATGATGACCGAAAGTATGTACTTTTGGCATAATATTGGGCACAATATTGAGAATCGTTACTAAATTGGGAAATGTTACTTTTTAAAATGTGACAGAGAATTTTAAAAAGAATAATATCCTGAGATGTATAAAAGAGGGTGAATATATGATTGCTAACTTGGAGAACTTTGATAATTATTGCACTTATTAAGAGAAATATTGCATCTATAATTGTGTTTGATTGCATGCATCCTCATGTCATGATATTTTGGAAAGTTGTAAATGGTGACTCATATCATGAGTCCTTGACCACACTCACTTAGGTTGCAAGGTAGTTTATACATTGTGACTCGTATCATGACCCCTTGACCATGCTGACTTAGGTGGCAAGGTAGTTGATGCATTGCGATTCATATCATGAGTCCTTGACCACACTCACTTAGGTGGTAAGGTGGTTGATACATTGTGATCCGTATCATGAGTCCTTGGCCATGCTCACTTCGGTGGCAAGGTAGTTGATACAGGAAAATTATTATCATGAGTCCTTCACTATGAGTTAGGTGGCAAGGTAGTTGATATATTGAGATTATATACGGTGGGCTGTGCGACAGTCTTGATTCCACCTTGTATTGTATAGCATACCATATCTTTGCATTACTTGTGGTAATTTTGGATTGGCTTAATTGAAATTATATGTTTACCTTATTCGCATTGTTCTATATAAATTGGCGGCACTGATGCCAGACTAGTTTTTCTGTTACAGGTGGAAGCATTCTTAAATTACTCCATAATTTATTCAATTTCTGATTCCCAGTCGGTTAAACCTGGTGGTTACATATTATATATACTCACCCCTACTTCTTTCTCCCCCGCAGATTCTCATCAAGATTACCCACGCGGTAGTTAATTTGCTCGTACAGTCAGTTCATACCAGATCTAGTGGTGAGACTCAGAGCTTCGAGTTGCCATTAGATTTTATCTTAGTTGTTAAGTCTCTATCTTTATTCGAAGACTGAGATGTATTTATTTCATCAGTACTTATATATTTAGATACTCTTTACACTCGTGACACCAGGTTCTGGATTATGATTTTATCTATTGAGTTTTTTTGTATTTCATCTTCAGGTTTGGAAATTTATTAGTTTCGTAGTCGTGATCCCATTTTGGATCATGACAAGTTTGTTATCAGAGCCTTAAGTTCACCGGTCTCACGAGTCAAAGAGCAAGGTGTCTAGTAGAGTCTCGCAGATCAATACGTAGTCGTTCGTAGCTATCTTTGAGAGGCTACAAGATGCTTATTAAGAAAAATCCTCTTTTCGTTGATTCCTTCCTGCGACTGTTCCTATTCAAGTTTTGAGTGCCTCTAATCCATTCTTTTTGCATAGATGACGAAGGCTAGAGTCAGCAATAGCAAGCCCCAGCTAGAGGGCGAGTAGAGGGTAAGGGACTTCACCTAAACCAATAGTTGACCCAATTTATGAGCAGCAGATTGAGGATCAAGTTCAGCCTCATGCCACCTCTGAGTATTACTTGAGCTATTGACTCGATTGTTAGCAAGGTTAGAGGGTACCCCTATCACTAGTAATCTTCCAAGTACCGCAGTTCCTATTACACCTGTTAGTCCTTCACAACTAACTCAGGGACCTAGTATGGGATTCTAGACCCCGAGTCCATTTTTCATGCCTTCTATTGCACCTCCAAGGTTTTCATCCCTGCCAATTTCTGCTAGTGTTGCTATGTCCTTGTCTGAGTAGAAAAGCTTTGAAAGATTTATGGGGTTGGCTCCTCCCAAATTTAATGGTACAGCTGGGATGGGGCATATGACTTTCTGATAGAGTGTCGGGATAGACCGTTCAATTTGGGTATTCTGGAGGCCCATGGGGTAGCTTATACATCTTATCAGTTCACAGGCATGGCCAAAGAGTGGTGGAGGTCAGTCATGGCCTGAAGGCCTATCGATGCTCCAGCAATGAGTTGGGAGCAGTTTACTAAAATCTTTCTTGAGAGATTTGTACCTTATAGTCTTTGGTATAGACGTCGTGATGAGTTTGATAGACTAGAGTAGGGTTCTACGACTGTGTCCTAATATGAAGCATGATTCCACGAGTTGTCCTGCTATGCCATGTCTAGTATTCCCACAGAGTTTGAGCGAATTCACTAATTCATAAAGGGGTTAACAAGCCATCTCGAGGAGGCTACCACATCTCTTATGTTATCTGGTGGTTCCTTTCAAAGTATTATCAATCATGCCCAGATGATAGAAGGCATCCGGCACGCACGGCAGGGTGATAGTAAAAGGTCCCGCCGTTAGGGTCAGTTTGGAAGTCATACACCCAGAGATAGAAATCCTCAAGGGTAGGGCGTTCAGGGTTACCAGGGGAGACCACTTCATGCATCCATTTTGGGTGCAGATAATACTAGTAGGCCCAGAGGTTGTTACGTATTGATAAGTTTGGTCATAAGGCCCAGGATTGCCCCAAGCGTGCTCCTGCTTCTTTTCCATCGGGGGAACAAACAACTCGCTCTACATCAGCTAGAGTAACTAGAGGTACTTCACAGAGTGTGAGGGGTGGTACTAGAGGTGCCAGGGGTAGAGATCGAGGTGGCACTCATGGTAGAACACAAGCCAATAGTGAGCGTCGAGTATGTTATGTAGTTCCAGGTCAAACTGAGGCATAAGCATTTTATTATGCGATCACATGTATTGTTTTAGTTTGTCATGGTTCAACTTCAGTATTGTTTGAACCTAGCTCTACCTATTCATATGTATCAACTTATTTTGCTACTGATATTTATGGTTTATGTGAGCCTCTCGATGTGCCTATTTGTGTTTTAACTCCGCTAGGTGAATCCTTAGTGGTGGATCAGGTATATCAGGATTCTGTAGTGGTAATCTCAGGTAGGGATACCCAGCTAATTTGATTCTCCTAGACATGATAAACTTTGATGTTATTTTGGAAATGGATTGGTTGTCTTCTTATCATGCAATCCTTGATTGCTATGCTAAGACTGTGA
This sequence comes from Solanum clarkiae, assembly GCA_011800125.2. NCBI lineage: Eukaryota > Viridiplantae > Streptophyta > Magnoliopsida > Solanales > Solanaceae > Solanum > Solanum clarkiae. Next base: position 6,628 of record JAABOM020058620.1, read on the forward strand.
CCTTGGCATGTCCGAGTTTACCTAAGTTATTATGGATAGGTGCTCCTAGCTCTAATCCTAAGGGGGTGATTTCTTATATTCATGCACGACGCATGATGAAACATGGGTGTTTGTCTTACTTGGCTCACGTACAGGATATTTCTAAGGAGTCACCTTATTTAGAGACCACAAGGGTAGTAAGAGAGTTCATAGATGTGTTTTCTACCAACTTGCCTGGTGTTTCCCCAGAACATGATATCGACTTTACTATTGATGTGGAACCGGGCACCAAGCCTATTTCCATTTCCCTTTATCGGATGACTCTTGCAGAGTTAAAGGAATTGAAGGAGCAATTAGAAGATTTGTTAAAGAAAGGGTTCATTCGGCCTAGTATGTCGCCTTGGGGTGCACCAATATTGTTTGTGAAAAAGAAGGATGGTGCTATGAGAATGTGTATTGACTACCGTCAATTAAACAAGGTGACCATCAAGAATAAGTACCCCTGCTACGTATTGATGACTTGTTTGACCAGTTACATGGGGCTTCAGTATTTTCTAAGTTTGATTTAAGTTTGGGGTGTCATCAATTGAGAGTTTGAGAGTGTGACATCCCAAAGATCGCTTTTAGGACACGGTACGGGTATTATGAGTTTGTAGTTATGTCTTTTGGATTGACCAATGTACCTGTCGCTTTTATGGAATTGATGAACCGAGTGTTTCAAAAATATTTGGACTCATTTGTAATTGTGTTTATCGATGACATCCTAGTATACTCTAAGAGTGAGGCAGACCATGAACGTCACCTACGGACCGTGCTCGAAAGGTTTCCTGAAGAGACACTTTATGCTAAGTTCTCTAAGTACGAATTTTGGCTTGAGTTTACAGCTTTCTTAGGTCACGTGGTGACTAAGGACGACATTATAGTTCACCCAGCCAATATTGTAGCGGTTTGTGATTGGGCGAGACCCACCCCAGTAACTGAAATTCATAGTTTTCTTGGACTAGCAGGCTATTACCGTCGATTTGTTTAAAGGTTCTCCTATACCGCAGCCCCTATGACCAGGCTTACTTAGAAGGAAGTAACATTTTCATGGACTGATGAGTGTGAGGCAAGCTTCCAAAAGCTTAAGGAAATATTGACGTCGGCTCCTATCCTAGCCTTACCTAAAGAGAGCGTGCCATTTATGGTCTATAGTGACACTTCTGGTGTAGGCTTAGTCAGAGTGTTGATGCAAAAGGGGAGGGTTATAGCCTATGCTTCACGACAACTGAAGGTTCACGAGAGAAACAACCCTACTCATGATCTTGAGTTGGCTGCAGTAATATTCGTGTTGAAGTAGTGGCGACACTATCTTTATGGGGTGCATTATATGACCTACACTGATCACCGTAGCCTTAAGTATATATTCTCTTAGCCTAATCTGAACATGAGACAACGTAGATGGTTAGAGTAGCTGAAAGACTATGATATCTCTATCCTTTATCACTTTGTCAAGGCTAACGTAGTGGTTGATGCTTTGAGCGGGAAGGCTTCTAGCATAGGTAGTTTGGCATTTCTTAGGGCTGAGGAGAGACCTTTAGTTTTGGAGGTTCGGTCTTTGGCTAGATAGTTGGTCAAACTTGACATCTTCCCACCTCATAGCATGTTGGCCTTCATTAAGGCTAGATCTATGTTGATGAGTCAGATTCGTGCTCACCAGTTTGATGATAATAAATTATGTGTGATTGGGGACAAGGTGTTGAGAGGTGAAGCTAAATCAGCTTCTCTTGATTCTGAGGGAGTGTTAAGGATTAATGGGCGCATTTGCGTACCTAAGCTAGGTGATTGGGTTCGCTTGATCTTGGAAGAAGCTCATTATATTAAGTATTCCATTCATCCAGGTGTGGCAAAAATGTTTCATAACCTAAAGCAATATTATTGGTGGTGTGAGATGAAAAGGGACATTGTAGAGTTTCTGGCTAATTGTCTGAATTGCCAGCAGGTTAAGGCTGAGCATCAAAAACCAGAGGGTTCGATGTAGAGGATGCCTATACCTGAGTAGAAGTGGGAGCGTATTACTGTGGATTTTGTGACTTGATTACCTGTGACATTGGGTAAGTTTGACTCAGTTTGGGTGATTGTAGACAGGTTGACCAAATCAGCTCACTTCATTCTGATAAAGACTAACCACAGTGAGGAAAATCTACATATGTGAGATTGTTAGATTACACGGGGTGCCTATCTCTATTGTGTCAGATTGAGGTTCGGTGTTCACCTTTCACTTTTGGAAGGCATTGCAGCATGGTTTACATAGACGATTATACATGAGCTCAGCATTTTATCTCCAGACCGATGGCAAGTCCGAGCGGACTATTCAGGTATTGGAAGACATGCTTAGAGCCTATGTGATTGATTTTGGTGCTTGGTGGGATCAACACTTGTCCTTAGCGGAGTTTACATATAAATAACAGTTATCACTCTAGCATTCAAATGGCACCACTTGAGGCATTATACGGGCATAGGTGCCGATCACCCATTGGATGGTTTGACTTAGTCGCCATTGATGCATTAGGCACTGATCTGCTCAGAGATGCTATGAAATGAGTACTCTTAATTCAGAGTCGACTGTTAGCTTCCCAGAGTCTGCAAAAGAGCTATGCTAATAGAAGAGTTTGTCCTTTAGAATTCATGGTAGGAAATTATGTGTGGTTGAAGGTTTATTGGCTCGTTAGAGATTCTGAGAAGAGTAGGGGAGGTGGCTTATGAGTTGGCTTTGCCACCTAGATTGTCAGCTATTCATCCAGTATTCCATGTCTTTATGCTTCGAAAATACATACCGGACAAATCCCATGTTATTTCTTATGAAGATGTAGAGTTGGGTCCATATTTAACGTATGACGAGGAGCCAATATCCATTCTATATAGACAAGTTCGTAGAGTCAGGACTAAGGAAATCACTTCAGTTAAGATTCAGTGGCGACATCGGCCTACTGAGGAGGCAACTTGGGAGACAGAGTCGACATGCGCACCAAATATCCTCATTTTTTTGAAACTTCAGGCATTTTCTTTTACTCTATGTTTGAGGACGAACATGATTTTTAGTGGTGGATAATGTAATAATCTGATCGGGGTGGCAAACAAAATTATTACGTGCACTACATGTTGTTCCCAATAATTCAAGTGGTCACGTCCATTTGATAAGATAATAATAATAATAATAATAATAATAATAATAATAATAATAATAATAATAATAATAATAATAATAATAATAAACACAATATTTTGTACTCCAATTATTCAAAGATACATCATGTTTTGTCTCCGTCTCTCTTCCCTTTAAATACTTGAGTTTTTCGTACTAAGAGGTAGCAAAAGAAAATTTGGGTAAGAACATAGAAAGAGAAAAATTCACAATCAACAATTATATAAATACCATTTGTGCGGTTCCGACATTGAGGTAGGTTTGTCTATCCTTTTTTGAGATTGGGATTGAGTTATTGAATATTAATATCTTATAATTTATGAAATGAGCTAAAAAATTTTCTTATAATATCTATGTAAAAAACTTTAGTTATATATGCGAAAGCATAAAATTCTAAGAAAAAATTGTGAGATTGTTAGTAAGTGTTAATTGTGAAAGAATTACTTTATAGTCTGTTCAAAATTTAAGAGATCCTAAAATAAAATGAGTGCAAACCAATTAAAATATCAAAATCAGAAGGAAATTTATATGGCAATGCTATTCATACATAATTATATCCAGGAAACAAACTACATCTAGAAGAATTTGAAACTAACATATACATAATGATTGAAATTTATCGGTAAAGCAACACAAAGGAAATTCCAACCTATGTTGTCCAACGTTAGCTTGAATCTCGAAGAAATGAAGGAGGCAACAGAAAAATAACTCAGAAACGAAGAATCAAGCAAACATCTTATGGAAGCAAGAGGAAAAAAAAAGAAAAATTTGGATGTAACATCAATTTTAAAAAATTTGCTAGAGACAATGTATAGTGCAATACCCTCTTAGACAGTATATAGTGAAGTACTCTCTTTCTTTACATTTATATGGTCAAAGATAAGATTAAGAGGCAGTGCACAGGTTTCATGGGAAAAGAAAGAGTGAACACGCGTAATAAGTAACATATTACTTTAATCTTTGTTGTATAAACTTGAAGTTGGGATACAACTGTTTGCAAGAACAAACAAAATCCAATTATTTCATAGCATATCTCCAAAGATAACATTCTTGTTACTCTTAAGAAAAATAATATATATGTATATAATTTATGTCGCAGTGCTCGTCACTATATGTGGCTTATATAATATAAATATATAAAGGGTAATAAATATAAATATAATATTAACTTTAATCCATTAAGCTGACTGCTTGAATTTCCTTTTATAATCTTTTACTTTTAATTCATTTTAGCTTCAAATTTCTTCATTTTCGTGTCAGATTAATTCTACAAGTTAATCACACTATCTAGTACAACTCACGAAATTTATGCTTGGAAATGATAAATAAAAGTATAGATTATGACACAAATCATGACCGAAAGTATGTACTTTTGGCATAATATTGGACACAATATTGAGAATCGTGACTAAATTGGGAAATGATAATTTTTAAAATGTCGCAGAGAATTTTAAAGAGAATAATATCCCGAGATGTATAAAAAAGAGTGAATATATAATTGCTAACTTGGAGAACCATTACACTTATTAAGAGAAATATTGCATCTATAATTGTCTTTGATTGCATGCATCCTCATGTCATCATATTTTAGGACGTTGTGAATGGTGACTCGTATCATGAGTCATTGACCATGCTCACTTAGGTGGCAAGATAGTTGATACATTGTGACTCGTATCATGAGTCCTTGACCATGCTTACTTAGGTGGCAAGGTAGTTGATACGTTGTGATTCGTATCATGAGTCCTGGACCACGCTCACTTAGGTGGCAAGGTAGTTGATATAGGGAAATTATTATCATGAGTCCTTGACCCCGAGTTAGGTGGCAAGGTATTTGATATATTGAAATTATATACGGCGGGCTGTGCAACAGTTTTGATTCCACTTTGCATTGCATTGCATACTATATTATTACATTACTTGTGGTAATTTTGGATTAGCTTAATTGAAACTATATGTTTATCTTATTTGCGTTGTTCTATATAAATTGGCGCATCGATGCTGGACTGATTTTTCTATTGCCGGTGAAAGCGTTCCTAAATTATTTCATAATTTATTCAATTTCTGATTCCCAATCAGTTAAACCTGGTGGGTACATATTATGTGTACTCACCCCTACTTCTTTCTCCCTCGCAAATTCTCGTCAGGATTATCCACGCGGTAGTTAATTTGCTCGTGCAGTTGGTTCATACCAGATCTAGTGGTGAGACTCAGAGCTTCGAGTTGTCATTGAATTTTATATTAGTTATTAAGTCTTTATCTCTATTCGAAGACTGAGATGTATTTGTTTCTTTAGTGCTTATGTATTTAGATTTTTCTTACACTCGTGACGCCAGGTTTTGAATTATGATTTTATCTATTGAGTTTTTCCTATTTCATCTTCGGATTTAGAAATTTATTAGTTCGTAGTCGTAATAGTTCTTAATTTTGGAAATTCTTGTGAAAAAATTAGAACTTCTTGTAATTGAATTTTTAAATCTAAAATAAAATCTAGACTTACAGAATTTAAAAATCATTGTAAAGAAGATCAACTTGAATATAGAAAAGTTTCTAGAGAAGCTTCTACTAGATGAAGTTCTTTCTTTGAAATGCTTGAAGTTGCTTATGTTTATCAAGATTCGATGCAAAAAGTTTTTAATGCTCATTATTCGGATACTAATGTAAGACTTTGAGAAGACGATTGGGAAGAGACAAAAGATTTTATAGAATTTTTAAGAGTTTTTTTATATTGCTATGAATGTTATTTTTGGTCAATATTATCCTACTATTTCTTCTGTTTTTGTAAATATTTGTGCTATTTCATCTAATTTTGCAAAATATAAAAGAAAAGATAAGTTTAGAGAAGCAATATATTTTATGATTGAAAAATTCAAAAATATTATTTTCCTATTCCTTAAATTTATTTGACAGCTACTTTGTTTAATCTTTCGTACAAATTTAAAAGTGTTGTAAAAATGGTTGAAAAAATTTATGTTAATATAGATATTAAACCTGATGAATCTTCTAGTCTTAAGATTGTAAAAATAGTATAATACGAAAAACTAAAAAATTATATGATACAAATAGAGCCATGGAAAGAAATGTTCCACCAGTTGCACCTCCCCTCGTAAACATAGAAAAAATGATTTAGATGATATGATGGATGATTATCTTAGTCTTGAAACTTCTAGTAATAATGATTTTATTGAATATATTAACTAGAGACTGGAAATGATTAGGGACGAGAATGGAGAACCTCAATATTGGCGTGGTGGAAGAATCGTGGAGAATAATTTTCAAAACTTGCTAGGATTGTTTGAGATGTGCTAGCAATTCAAGCGTCATCGGTAGCTTCAGAGCAAGCTTTTAGTGTGACGAGATATCAAATTGGAGATCATCGATACTCACTTGCAAATGATAGTTTAGAAATATCGGTGTTGTTTAGGGATTGGATCAATGCTGAAAGAAGGAGTTTGGATATTGCCAAAATTATACCCGTAAGTAGAAGAAGAAATTGATGAAATACTTGGAGAGAATAGTGATGATGGCATGGAAGTAATGGAAGAACAACGACAAATGCAACTTCTAGAAAATCTTTCCCGAGAAATGATAGATTATTTACACAAACAAATGTTTGTACGTTAAAATTATATATATTAGTATAATATTGGAGACCTAATTCAAACAAAACCCTTCCTAGAATGTGGCTGTGTAGATTAGATACTCTAACTCTTTTTACTATTTGTAATTGTACAATTTTATATATTTATTTGAAATTTTGAATAAATATATGACTTTTCTTTTAAAAAATTGAAAGTTTAAAGTTTTTATTATTTTATAACTTTTTATAGTGATAATGAGTTAGTAAATTTAAGAAATTATATATATAATACAAGTTTATTAATAACTTAATATTAAAAATTATAAAATAATAA
>JAABOM020058621.1:0-13700 GCA_011800125.2 Solanum clarkiae
GTTAGGCTGCGTACATCCGACCCCCCTCACCCTGCAATGAGCGGGAGCCTTTTGAGGCACTGGGGTATGTTGTTGTTATTGTGATTGATTTTTAATGTTGGCCAAAGTTAGAACTTTCTTAGTTATTACTAACTAGATCAAGGTAGTATTGAATGGGAAAAGAGATTAATTACTAGGATCTGATGTGATCCCTTTCGTCTAATCAACCGAATTGGATCAATGAGAGGTTGTACAAGAACAATAGATAAGGGTTAGTAACGTCAAACTGCAGGGATAGATCAAATAACATAGTGAAATTTACCTCTCGCCTGGATCAAAAAGGTTTGGTAAACTTGACTTATCGTTCTGTACGCAACGCATTAGAAAAGATTATGATTATCTGGTAATACCAAGTTTAGGAATCACGAGGAACACAATAAGTTACTCTTCTCACTAGTTTCAAAACACTTGTTCTAGTTTAGATTTACTTTTTGCAAATTACAAACCCCCTTCTTCGGGAGACAAGTAGGTTAATTCACTCGACTTGCTTGCAATTACTCCAAGTATACGATATTCCATATGGGATTCGACCCTAACCTTGTTTAGGTTATATATCTTGACAACGACTGCTTAAAACATCAAAAAGGAGGTGTAGCTTGGCGAGATCAGATTGTGACCTAGCACCGGAAGGACCTTGATAGATAACAATTGTCCCATAACTATGTTGCTACCATATATTTGTGAATTAGCTAATAGATCCATATAACTCATGTTACATGATTAACCAAAAAAGGTGGTGTTCTCGTATGGCACATGTTAGTTAGATACCGAAATGGATGGTGTTCCCATAAGATTATTATCATAAGTTAATCAAAAAAGGTGTTGTTCCCATAAGATGTTTCTTATGTACTTTCCTATATGGGGGAGTTCCCATAAGGTAAGTGTTTGGTTTACCCTAGCAAAGAAGACCACTTTTAGTCTAGTGTGGAGTGAACATCGGGATTCTAAGTAGTAGCTCGTTTGGTCCTATATGTCAGTTATGGTCCCTTGCCATCTATACATGATATGTTGTATAACTTGATGATTCCTCATGAACTTTTGAATAAGGCATTGAGCATTCATGACATATTGAGCTCCTATCCATTGCTTATGATTTTCATATTGTTTAATTATGGCTTATATTCCTTATTTCATTGCACCCCTCATATTCAGTACATTCTATGTTTTATTTCCCTTTCGGTAGGAACATCGAGCAAGTCTTCATGAAAGTTATCAAGAAACTCATTGACAATAGGGACCAACTTAAGAGAGGGGATCTGGGAAATGAATTTTTTAACCCTTACTAGGTGATAATTACATCCTTTGCAAATTATTTTATGGATTTTAAGATAAGAGACAAACTGATCCATATATGTAGATCCACTACTCTTCCACTCAAGAACGGACTCATTTGGTAATTGAAATTTGACGCTACAAGTTCAACAATTTGTAGAAGCATAGAAAGCATCAGTCCATCCTAAGTATGACATCAAAATCAACCATAGAAAGCTCTACTAAGTAACAAGAAGAAACTTTATGTAAAATGGACATGGGAAAATGATGTCCTGTCAAAATACAACACATTAGATGCCTTAAACAAGTGATTTTGTCAATTCTTCATATGACTTTTTATGTTTTTTATGTGTTTTTTGTTTTTTTTGTAGAAAAGTAAGGTTGGCATGATTTTGAAAGAAAACTACAGATTTTACTGAAGCATAGGACATACAAGCTCACCTACGAGTTGTAGCCCAAGCTATAAGTCATAGGGTGTGTCGTAGTAAGAAACAGAGACCAAAAAAATAAAAAATCTTCTATGTGTAGATCATTTCTACGAGGAAATCCTATGAGCCATAAGTCTCACTATGACTCATATAGGTGGACTCATAGCAGGAATCAGAGAGCCTAAATGTTTGACTAAAACCCTGAAGGCATAGACTACAAGAGAAACATATGAGTCATAGCCCAAGCAACGACTCATACCCGTGGGCAGTATCAGTTGAGTCCATGATGCCAAAAACTTGATATGAGACCCCGATACGACTCGTAGATCACCCTATGAGTTGTACCTACAAGATGTACCAGTTGCCAGCTATCTTTCTGTATTATTTTTAGGGTTTATTTGTAAACACTATAAATACATTAAGTTAAGGTTTTATTTGGGGATTCCAGACTTTAGAACATAGAAATTGCCTTTGAATATTCTCTTAAGAATATTTTATGGTTTTAGATTACTTTATCATTTTCTCTAGGAAAAAATATTTTGGGGATCGCAAATCTTGCTTTGTACTCATTGTTGATCAATCAAGGTTTTAGGTTTGTAACTTGTGGTGTCTACACTCTTGATTGCTTTTGGTAAAACTCTCAACTATTTCTTGTATTTGCACTTTTGTTGGTGCCTTAGTCATGAGTAGCTAAGCAGCCACAACTTGGGATTGTGGGAACCATGGGTATTTAACTTGAGATAACCTAGATTAACTGCATTTCTATGATTGAAGTTTTGCATGTATTATGTATTTCTCTTCATATTAATTATTGTTTGGTGGTGACCAACACCAAACCCCGCCTACTATCACGATCCCAACGAAGGAACTGATGAATAGTAAAAAGGAAATAGATGAAAAGATTCAATTGATGTGTTCTCATATAATCAACCAAACTTGACTAAAGGGAGGTTGGTTGGAACAATAGGTAATGGTTAATTAGCACTCCATGGTAGCCAACCAAGTACCATGGTGAAATTCGACCTTCACCTTCACAAGAGGGCTGGAAGAACCTACGTTACCGTCTTGCATGTGAATCTCCAATTATAGTTATGTTATCTAGGGTAATCGAGTTAACGAACCATGGGGAACACAATTCCCAAGTTGTCTCATGTATTTTACTCAATTATAGTTATGTTATCTAGGGTAATCGAGTCTCATGTATTTTACTTTTGTTTTTGTTGTTTGATTTTACTTGGAGGATGTGCTAGGTTGTATGTCCAACAGAAGGAGCCAAGGCAATCCCTTAGCTCTAATCAATTTGGAGATCTATCGACTTGTTAGAAGAATGGCTCAAGTGAATGAGGACATGGAGGTTGAAGAGGACATGAATATGAATGAGGATATGGGGAGAGAGGAGAATCCACTGCTAAGGGGTAATAGGCCACAACTTAGGGACTTCAATGCAAATGCTTATAGATGGAATCAGTATCGATTGAACCCTATGGCCACGGACGTTACCGGTGCAATAGTACTGCCTCCTTCACCAGCAAATACTAAGTCCATGGTATCAAGTGGGTTGCTCTAAATGCTCCAAAACTGCAGATTATTCACAGGGCTACCTTCAGAGGATCCCCACCATCATCTCCAAAATGTGGTGTTTGTTTGCAAAAGTGTCATGGGGACACAAAATCTTTCTCTTGACGTCGTCGGTTTAAGAGTGTTTCAATTATCATTGACTAGCAACGTAGCTATGTGGTTGTCTTAGCTTCCTTCGGGTACCATAGCATGTTAGGCTGAGTTTAAGAGAGTATTCCTTGAAAGATATTTCCCAAGATCTAAGAAGTTGAAGATCAAGGATCAAATCAACAACCTTTAGCAATTGTCAGGTGACTCTATTAGCAAAACATGGGAGATATTTAATAAATTCTTAAGGATCGTTCCCGACCACACGATTGTTGATGATGCCTTGGTTGAGATTTTCTATCGGGTACTTGATGAGAATAGTCAAGCTTGCACCGGCACAATCATTGGAGGCATGTTCCTTGACCAACCTTTTGCATTGATAGCCGCAAGGATAGAGCAAGTGCTTATAACTAATAGAGCATGGGCTCAATGAGAGTGTGGTGCGATAAAGAGTTCTTGTGCGGTCAACGCTAACAATGACCAAGCAAAGGTAAACGAAGAGATCATAGAGCAACTTGCTCAACTTCACACAAGTATGGACTTGGTTTTGAAGCAAAACCAAGAAAGTGTCAAAGCAGTCACTCACCAACCTCCGGAGGCTACTATCTATGATGATCCATTCTTTGAGGAAGACACATGTTTTGTAAGCAACGAGGCGGCGGGTTTCCCGAACAACCCCTAAGGGTCCAATTCGGACTATTGGAGGCAGGGTTCCGGAATCAAGGTCGGAACTTCAACCATGATGGTACATATAGAGACAATCGAGGTGGATATTATTAAAGAGAGAGAGTACCAATGCCGAATGGGGAAGAAGATAGGGCTACAGGAATGGTCCTTATGTGCCACCTCACTACCATGAGGCCTGGTCAAGTAACTCTAAGATCGAAGAGATGTTCGACAAGTTGTTGAAAAAGGCTGACTACCAAGATGAGACTTTAAAGGAAATAAAAATGGATATTTCAAGTATTAACCAAAAAATAGAGTCTCACTCGGTGGTAATTAAGCAACTCGAACAACAATTTCGGCAAGTTTCTTCGCAATTGAACTAATGCAAAAAAGACACCCTACCAAGCAATACAGTTCAAAATCCCAAAAATGAAGGTCATTGCATGACGGTCATGACTCAGAGTGGTAAAAGCACCATAGATCCCCCTATGCCAATGGCCGGAGATAGAAGCCGCAGATAGAGGGTAAACAAAGAGACTGAGATGAATAGTGCAAATGAGCTACCAAAGAAATATAAAACTATTTTAAGGCCCCCACCATCTTTTTCCTAAAGGCTTGGGAAGAGAAAAGAGGAAGGTAATTTTGCACAGTTTTTGGCGATGCTTAAGAAGTTGTCAAAAGACTTCCCTTTAGTTGAGGCACTTGAGAGGATGCTGGGATACGCGAAATAGATGAAGGATCTGGTCAAGAAGAAGCACAAAGCTAGCAAAGACCTCTCTCAAAATTTTCAAGATTGCAATGCCATCACCATGAAGTCTTTAGTGCAGAAGCATGAAGATCCGGGTGCATTCACTATACCATGCACAGTTGGGAAACTCGCATTTGCTAGAGCATTATGTGACTTAGGAGCAAGCATAAATTTGATGCGTATCGCCATATTCAGAAATCTTAGTTTGGGCAACCTTGCTCCTACAAAGATGCAGTTATTGATGGCAGCTAGAACCATCAAGAAGCCTGTGAGGATCCTTTATGATGTAGTGGTCAAGGTAGAGAAGCTTTTATTTCCATGCACATTTTGTTATACTTGACTGTGAAGTTGATTTTGCAGTTCCAATCATCTTGGGGAGACCCTTCTTAGCCATAGGGAAAGCATTGGTTGATATGGAAAAGAGTCTGCTTACCTTCAGGTTTGGTGAAGAGGCAGTAGTTCTTTGAGTGGGCCAATCAAACAAAAGAAGTTGTGAGTTCCAGGTTATATCAATGATTAAAATGAGTGAGGATGAAGAAGGGGAGATCCCAATTGAGTTGAGGTGGGGAGTTGAACCTTTGGCAACTGTGTTGATGAAATTCAATAACAACAGCATACCTGACTATGAGGAAACAATGAATGCTCTTGGGATGTCATTTTGACCTAGATGACAGGCCAGGTTAGAATTAGACTTGTGCAATAGGGAAATGCCACCTACGAAGCCTTTCATAGAAGTCCCACCAGAGTTGGAGTTAAAGGCACTACCAGCACATATGAAATATGCATACTTGGGAGAGAATAGTACTTTGCCTGTCATAATTGCAGCTGACTTGAACGAAACCCAAATAGAGGCCCTCATCTCTATTCTCAAGCAATTCAAAAAGACGAGTGGATAATTGCAGACATTATTGGAATACGTCTTGGGATATGCACTCATAAGGTTCAACTAATCAAAGATTACAAATCATATATTGAGCATCAAAGACAGTTGAATCCCCCAATGTAAGAAGTTGTGCGGAAAGAAATCATTAAGTGGTTAGACGCAGGATGCAAAATCGAGACCGTTGAGATGGTTGCTTCTCTTGTAAGAATTCAACTTTGATATGATCGATAGAAAAGGACAGAAAATCAAGTAGCAAACTATCTTTCAAGATTATAATATGAAGCTATGATGAAATTTAATGATGGGCTTGATATCAATGACTCTTTCCCAGATGAGAGAGTGTTGGCAGCTCACATGACCTCATACCCTGCTTCGCAGATTATGCTAATTATGTGGTGAGTGACGTAGTACCGCTTGATTTGAATACCCACCAATGTCGCATGTTCATGCATGACGTGAAGAAATTCTTTTGGGATGAACCATGTTCTTTCCACATTTGTACTGACTGGATCATCCGTAGATGTATTCCAGAGGTGGAAATGATGAGCATCTTGATGCTTGTCACTCATTATTGGTGGGTGGCCATGATAGTGGAGCTCAAATTGCCTATAAAGTACTACGTTATGGCTATTATTTGCCATCTTTGCATCAGGATGCTCATGATTATATCAAGGCTTGCGGCAGATGCCAGAGGGAGGGTGGAGTTTCAAGAAGGCAACAACTCACTCTTAATCCAATTTTGGTGATTGAGTTATTTGATGCTTGGGGTATCGACTTCATGGGACTCTTTGCCAGTTTTCACGGGAATAAGTATATCCAAGTCATGGTTCATTATGTCACTAAATGGGTGCAGGCCATAGCCTTACCAAACAATAAGGGTAAGAGTGTAACTGGATTTCTCCGAAGAAATATTTTCTCTAGGCTCAGTACCCCTCGAGCTATTATCACTGATGGAGGTCCTCACTTTTGCAATCGATTATTCAAAGATCTCCTTGAGAGGTATGGTGTGTGGCATCGAGTAGCAACCCTTTATCATCCCCAAACAAATGGGCAAGTGGAAGTGTCAAAAAGGAAAATAAAGCAAATCTTGTCAAAGACTGTGAATGTGAATCGTACTAATTGGTCAAGAAAGTTGGATGACGCTTTATGGGCCTACCACACTGCTTTCAACACCCGATTATATTGTACCCTTACTAATTGATGTTCGAGAAAGATTGTCACCTACCGATTGAGCTTGAGCACAAGGCCCTATTGGCACTTAAAAAGTTAAATCTAGATTGGAATGAAGTAGCAACATCTAGATTGATGCAAGTAAATTAACTCGCTAAGTTTAGGCTGCGAGCATATGTGAGCTCTACATTGTACAAGCAAAGAATGAAAGTTTAGCATGATTCCAGGATTGAAAACAACCAATTTGCTCCATGAGATATGGTGTTGCTTTATAACTCTAAGTTGAGGTGGTTTCCTGGGAAACTCAGATCTGAGTGGATGGGTCCCTTCAGAGTCGTACGAGTTTTGAGTTATAACACCATTGAGTTATAAAGTATGGATGGTAAAACTTTTAAAGTCAATGGATAGAGGGTCAAATTGTACATGGGTGACATGGAAGAAATTAAGATAGTGGAAGACTGGGACCTTGAGGAGGTGTGAGCATAAAAGCTTCCTGTTGTGCTGCGATAATAAATCAGGAGCTTCCCGGGAGGCAACCCAAGGTATGCCCCTTGTACCTCTTCTATGTGTCTTTACTTTGAGGACAAAGTATCCTATTTTGGTGGGGTGTGGGAAGTTATGGATTAAGGTAAAGTCTGAGTAGCCTCGAGTCCATAACTTCCCCTATTTTTTATCCCAAGGTTTTCTTGTCGTGCTTCTTTTTCCTTGTGGATGTTTAATTTTCTGTTGAATCAGCATGTTTAGGTAGTGTAGATATTTTGTAAATACATAATAGTATTATCTTTTATCATATATATAGTTTTTAAATGCTTTTTGAATGAGATAAAAAATTAGATACCCTCAAAACTTTTGAGATTGTAGTTGTTGATGCATTCATGCATTTTGAGTATCTGGCAATATTTGTTCTGCTATTGTGAAGGAAAGCTGAGGCTGAAAGCATGAACTGTGAGTCTATGCTTGATTGTATGTGCAATGTCATGTGTGTTGTGAGCTTATTTTGATGCATTCATGTATCATTTATGGACTCAGAACTTGCCTCAGTACTCTAAGATTGGTATGGTTGATTTGGTTGATATTGAAAATATGTTAGGCCTTTGTTCTGTTAGTAAGCGCACTTTTGCCTAAATGACCTACCAAATGAACTAGTGAATCCCTTGTTCCAAATGTTTGAGCTTCTTATGTACTCATTCTTTCTTGACACCTTGCTAAGTTAACCTTGTTTGATGAAATACCTTGATATTGACCCTTGTCTATCCTTAAACATGTGATCCTTGATTAAGGCTAAAAGTCTAAGTTGAGGGTGGCTGCAATTGGTGGCCTTGGTTTGAGACATAAATATTTTGTACTTCACCTGAGGTTAAAAGCCTAAGTTAAGGGTAGCCCTTATTGTGGTAAAGTAACAAAAGTAAGGTGGTTAGTTGGGGAAGAAATAAAGAAGTAAATAATCATGAGTCAGGTGAAGAAAAAGAGAAAAAAAGTGCCTTGAGTTGAAAATTAGCAAAAATGAGTTTGAAATTGAGGCACAGCTAAAAAAAAAGGAAAGAAAACGCCGGGGGAAAGCTTAAATTGGTGGAATAAGGGTGGATTTAGTGAAAAAGGATGAGTTATGAAGGTAAACAAGTTGCTAAGCATGGTTCAAGGATAGCTTTTGGTCACTACTTGCCTAAAATGTCATACCAAAGCCCCCTGAACCTATGTTACAAGACGGTAAGTCCTAAAGTGATCTAAATCTACTTTGTCACCAAACCAAAAGATAAGTATAGGGGAAAGCCTATGGTGTTAGTCATTGTACATGAATTTCAATTGTGAGAGTGAGAATATTTCCTCAGTTCCTGAATTCTAAATACTTTTGAATGAGCATGAGGGACTTCTTTCCAGTGAGGGCATTTGCATTACTTGAGTAGCATATGACTATGCCAGCGATCGTGGATGGTTAATGATCCTTAGCTTTTCATAGTTGGATTGCCAGGCATCTCATTATGTTCTTATTTTGCTTAATAACTTTGCAATCCTATTTTGCAAACGGTAGTCGGCTATCCGAATCAAAGGAGTTGATGTATATTCCATAAGTATAACTACTATGTATTTCTCTTTATCTACATAGGTTGAGTCGTCGCTTGAGGACAAGCAATAATTCTAAGTTGAGAGTGTTGATGTGCTGTCAAAATACAACACGTTTGATGCCCAATAAAAATTTTGTGAGTTCTTAATGCAACTTTTTATGGTTTTTATATGTTTTGTGTTGTTTTTGTAGAAAAGTTAGGTTGACATGATTTTGAAGAAAAATTACAGATTTTGCTGAAGCATGGGACATATGAGCTCACCTATGAGTTGTAGCCCCAGTTACGAGTCATAGGGTGTGTCGTAGCAAGAAACAGAGACCAAAAATATCAGAAATCTGCTAAGTGGAGGTCATCCCTATGAGGCCATCCTACGAGTCATAAGTCTCACTATGACTCATATAGGTGGACTCATAGAAGGAATCAGAGAGCCAAAATGTTGGAACAAAAAAACTGAAGGCCAAGACTACAAGAGGAACATAAGAGTCGTGTCCCAAGCAATGACTAGTACCAGTTGAGTCTAAGATTCCAAAACCTATCACAAGACCCTGATTACGACTCGTAGATCACCCTACGAGTCATACCTGCAAGGTGTACCAGCTGCCACCTGTCTTTTCTATGTTATTTTTAGGGTTTATTTGTAAACACTATAAATATATTAAGTTAGGGTTTTCTTTGGGGATTCCATACTTTAGAACATAGAACTTGCCTTTGAATATTCTCTCAAGAACATTTTAGGGTTTTAGATTAGATTATCATTTTCTCTGAGAATCATTTTGGGGATTGCAAATCTTGTTTTGTACTTATTATTGATCAATCAAGCTTTTGGGTTTGCAACTTGTGGTGTCTACACTCTTGATTGTTTTTTGTAAAACTCTCATATATGTCTTGTGTTTACATTTTTGTTAGTTTTGCCTTAGCCATGAGTAGCGGAGCACTTACAACTTGGGGTTGTGGAAATCATGGGTATTTAACTTGAGATAACCTAGATTTATTGCATTTCTATGATTGGGGTTTTGAATGTATTATCTATTTCTCTTTATGTTGATTGTTGTTTGGTGGTGGCCAACACCAAAACCTGCCTAATATCACTATCCCGACCAAGGTAGTGATGAATAGAAAAAGGGAAATAGATGATATGATTCGATTGATGTGTTCTCATCTAATCAACCAAACCTGACCAAAGGGAAGTTGACTGGGACAATAGGTAGCAATTAATTGGCATGCCATGGTAGCCAACCAAGCCCCATGGTGAAATTTGACCTTCACCTTCACAAGAGGTCCGGAAGAACCTATGTTACCGTACTACATGCAAATCTCTAATTATAGTTATATTATCTAGAGTAATCGAGTTAACGAACCATGGGGAACACAATTCTCAAGTTATTCCTAAAATTGAGAGTTTTCCTTTATCGTAGTATAGTATTAATTTTCCTTTTGTTTTTGAAATTCAAAAACTCCCCATTTAGAGATTTTAGTTATTTTTTGCTTGAAATGATTAGTAATGAAGTCTTGTTTTAGTCGAGCCCCGTATTCCCTGTGGATTCGACCCTAACCTTCGGTTAGGTTTATTGCTATCAGCGACCGCTTTCTTATTGGAGCGTGAACATTATTAGAAAACCCCTATTGACTCTTTGTGCAACAATTCTCCAATGGGAGTACAAACTTAAAAATGCTCACTTAGTACTTCGAGGCGTACATTGAATCAATTTGCAAGAATTGGGATTATGAAAGACAAATTTTCTCCTAGACGTAACAATGCATGTGCATCAAAATCATAAACCCTTAGCATGCCAATAAAAGAATCTGGAGTCTCTTCCACCTCTTGGTGGGCATGCAAAGCATAGAAGCTATTGGCCTTTGGAGCACCTTGAGCTTCCCCACCTCGACCTTGGGGCCTTTCACCACTACTTCTATATTTATTGGCATGATGATCGGGCTTGTCACATTTGTAACATGCATTAAAGCCATCTAGACACTCTTCTTTATGGCCTTCCACACTTCGCACAGTTAGGTTAATCTTGTGCACCTTCAACTCTTTTTGGCTTGGACTTGAACCCTTTATCTTTATTGAACCTAAGAGGAGGGACATTGATGTGCTATCAAAATATAGCAGATTAGTGATGCTTAAAACTTATGATCTTGTGTTCTCTTAATGTGATATTTATGGGTTTTATGTGTTTTTTATGTTTAGATTTGCAGGAATACAAATTGCCCATGATTTGGAGAAAAATTGCAGATGATTGCTTGTTTTTGATGATTTACGAGACCTTTCACATATCGTAGGGCATTCTATGAGTCGTAGAGATGTGTTGTGACAAATTCTAGTAAGGGATGAATTGTGAAGATCAGCTCAATGAGACATACAAATAAGTCGTAGAGCATTCTACGAGTCGTATTGATGGGTTTTGCGATGATTTATAGTGAAGGATAATTTGATACAGTTGAATCCTACAAACAAGAAATACGAGTCATCGATCTGTTTACAAGTCCTAGAAGAGAAGTCAAAGATCGCAGGAGCAGATTACGATACCCTGATTACGATTTATAGAAGAAACTACAAATTATAAATAGCTTTCGTGAAGTATGTTGACCAGTTTTTCAATTTTATTAAGGACTTAACTATAACTACTATAAATAGTATTTTTAGGTTATTTTCAGAGAGAGCCGCCTGATTAATTGTAGCTAGGGTTAGAATACAATACTTAGAAAGAAAATCGAGAGAATACACTTGTGAATTAATTTGATCTTCAATCTTATGACTCTTAATGAATTTTGGATTTGCTTGATTCTCAATTCAATTGGGTAATTGTTTAATTGTGTTTTCTCAATTCAAAATTTCTTGATCTACCCATAGCATAAGAAGCTAAATAAAAAACTAGGGTTGTGAGAACCATGAAAATCTAACAAAGTAAACCCAGATAATTTACAATTCTGGGAATGGGATACACATATATTAATCAATTCTCTTCATATTTTCATGTTTCTAATGGTAGCTGATATTAGAACATGCCTAATGTTACTGACTGGACCAAGGTAGTAATAAATAGAAAAAGAGATTGATTAATAGGATTCGATGATGTTATCTCGTCTCATCAACTGAACAGGGCCAAGGGGAGGTTGTACTGGGACTTACAAGTAATTGTTAGTATTGCACACTATGGAGATCGGCCAAGTCATATAGTGAAATTCGCCTCTAGCCTGGACCAAAGGGTTTGGTGAACTTAAATTATCGTCGTGCATGCTATACACTAGATAAGAATTAGTTTATCTGGTCATACTAAGTTGGGGAATCATGGGGAACACAATACCCTAGTTGCTCTCTATTATCGATTGTCTCTTGTGATAGTTAGTGTAGTTTACTTTCTTATTGATTATTGCAAACCCCTATATTAAGTTTATTAACTACTTGAATTGCTTATTGGTGAATTTGTCTTGAATCTATGATTCCCAGTGGGTGCAACCCTAACCTTGGTTAGATTTGTTAATTCAAAAATTTGACTTTAATTTCGAAAAATTCAATTGAATACTTAATTTGTTTAAGTATAAACTAAACTTCTGAAATTTTAAAAAGTCGCCACCTAATTTTAAGGATAATTAGGAAATTAATAAATACTTTAAAAGACCTAACAGAAAAATCTTTTAAAATAAACTAGAGGAAGGGTTCAGGTTCAAGTTCCACTTTGAGAAGAACTTAATCACTCAAAATGGCCGCTAATGTGTGGCCACCCGATGATTAGAAAATTGAATAACCTTTAAAAGATTTGATTAACTTTGAAAAAAGTTGACTAGTTTAAAAATCGACTAGTTTTGAAAAATTGGCTAAATTTGAAAGAACTTGACTAAATTTGAAAGAATTGACTAAATTTGAAATAAATTGACTAAACTTGAAAGGAATTTGACAAAACTTGACTAAATTTGAAAGAAATTAACTAACCTTGAAGAAAATTGACTAGATTTGAAAGAAATGACTAGATTTGAGAAATTGACTATCTTTGCAAAATTGACTAAGTCCGCAAAGTTGACTAAGTTCAAAAATTTTGACTAAGCCTAAAAATGACTAAATTTGAAAATTGACTATATTTAAAAATTTGACTGAATTGACTAATACATGGACTAAAAATGCAAAACTTTACCAAAATAAATTGTAAGAAAATTCTAACATTAAGAAAATCACAAAAAATAAAAATTAACATAAATGAAGTTAATGGGGGAAACAATTAGATTAACAAATAATATACAAGTAAATGTTAGAGTTAGTAAACAAAATAACAAGTATTCGCAAATAATAAAATAAAAAGGGGAATTAAAATAAAGGATTGGGCTTGGCAAGTCCAAATAGTAACCTGTTTTGATTTCTAAATATTTGGGCCAGGCCTTTTCAAATCTTGCCCAAGCTGCTGCTGCTCCAAATCTAAGGCCTTTGGCCCCATTTTTTTTGCATGTATCACAGTAAGGTATAACACTGTATATCAATGTATATACCATATTTCTCCTGCATATCAACATGCGAATCCAACACTCCAATCACGTGAACCGTTCCTACTGAAGGCTTATATTTTTGCCCATCTTCTTATATCATGTCACTATATGCATTCTGATTTTTGCCCATCTTCTTATAATTTTTGCCTGCGGTGGTTTGGACATGTGCAGAGAAGGAGTATCGAGGCTCCGGTTAGGAGGTGTGAGAGATTGGAGGTGGCAGCTATTCGGAGGGGTAGAGGTAGACCGAAGAAGTACTGGGGAGAGGTGATCAGACAGGACATGGC
>JAABOM020058622.1:0-13700 GCA_011800125.2 Solanum clarkiae
GTTGTTTGATTTTATTTGCAGGGTATACTAGGTTGTATGCCCAACATAAGGAGCCAAGGCAATCCCTTAGCTCCACTTAATTTGGAAATTTATCGACTATCAAGAAGAATGGCTCAAGTGAATGAAGATATCAAGTTTGAGGAGGATTTGCATGCGAACGAGGATATAGGAAGAGAGGAGAATCCACCACATAGGGTAACAAGCCAAAGCTCAGGGACTTCAATGAAAATGCTTATGGATGGAACCAGTACCGACTGAACCCTATTGCTATGGATGTTACCGGTGCTATAGTATTGCCCCTTTTACCGGCAGATACTAAGTTCACGGTATCAAGTGGATTGCTCCAAATACTCCAAAATCGAGGACTATTCACGGGGCTACCTTCGGAGGATCCCTACCATCATTTTCAAAATGTGGTGTTTGTTTGCAAGAGTCTCATGGGTACATAAAACCTTTCTATTGATATTGTGGGTTTGAGAGTGTTTCCACTATCATTGACTAGCAATGCAGCTGTATTGTTGTCCGAGCTTTCTCCTGGTACTATCACAAGTTGGCTGAACTTCAGAGAGTATTCCTTGAAAGATATTTCCCAAGATCAAAGAAGTTGAAGCTCAAAGACCAAAGCAACAACTTCGAGCAATTACGTGGTGATTCTATCAGCACAACATAAGAGAGGTTTATTAAATGCTTGAGGATGGTTCTTGATGATAAGATTGTTGATGATGCCTTAGTTGAAATTTTCTATCGAGCACTTGATGAGAATAGTCAAGCTTGCACCGATACGATTATGAGAGGCATGTTCCTAGACCAATCTTTTGCATTAATAGCCGCAAGAATAGAGCAAGTGGTCAAAAACAAATCGATCATAGGAACAATAAGAGAGAGGTGTGATGAAATCCTCTTGTGCAGTTAACACCAATAATGAGCAAGCAAAGGTAAACGAAGAGATCATAGAGCAACTTGCTCATCTTCGCACAAGTATGGACTTGGTTTTAAACCAAAATCAGGCAAGTGTCAAGGCAGTCACGCACCAACCTCCGAAGGTCCCTACCTATGATAATCCATTCTTTGATGAGGATGCGTGTTTTTTAAGCAACGAAGTGGTGGGTTTCTGAAACAATCCCCAAGGGTCCAATTCAAATTATTGGAGGCAAAGTTCCAGGAATCAAGGTTGGAACTTCACTCATGAGGGGATGTATAGAGATAGCCAGGGTATGAGAGAGAGAGAGAGTGCCAGACTCAAAATGGGGGAGAAGAGAGGGCTACATAAATGGTCCTTATGTGCCATCACAGGATCGTGATGTTGGGTAAAGCAAATCTAGGATTGAAGAAATATTCGAAAAATTGTTGAAGCGAGACGACTATCAAGATGAGACTTTAAAGAGAATGAAAGCAGATATTTCAAGTATTAACAAGAAAATAGAGTCTCACTCGGCATCTATTAAGCAACTAGAGCAACCATTCGGACAAGTTTCTTCACAATTGAATCAGTGCCAAAAGGGTACCCTACCAAGCAATACGGTTCAAAACCCAAAGAATAAAAGGCATTGTATGACGGTGATGACTAGGAGTGGCAAGAGCACCATAGATCCTCCTACGCCAGTAATTGTGGATGAAGTTAATGAGAAGGGCCTTGGTAGTGAAGTCTCGGTTAAGGGAGAAGATCCGATGGTTGTTGGGATGCAACAAGAAGAGATAAAGGAGCATGAGAAATTAAAATCATTTCCCAAACCTCCTCATTATTTCCCTCAAAGGCTTAAGAGAAAGGAAGAGGAGGGTAAATTCAAGAACTTCCTCTCAATGTTGAAGTAACTCTCCATCAATATTCCCCTTCTAGAAGCTCTGGAGAAAATGCCCGAGTATACCAAATATATGAAGGATTTGGCCACCAAAAAATGCACTTTGAGCCAAGAGTTCTTGCAAGAACTCCAACAATGTAGTGCAATTATAACCAAATGCCTTGGTCAAAAGCAAGAGGACCCCGGTGCATTCACCATCCCCTGTACCATTGGTGTTGTCGAGTTTGCAAGAGCATTGTGTGATTTATGAGGGAGCATCAATCTAATGCCTCTTGCGGTATTCAAAAATCTTGGCCTTGGTACTCCTACCCCAATAAGAATAAGGTTGCTTATGGCGGATCAAACCTTTAAAAAGCCGGAGGGAATCCTTTTGGATGTACTTGTTAAAGTGGATAAGTTCATCTTCCCGACATATTTCATAATCCTTAATTATGAAGTTGATTTTAAAGTGCCCATCATTTTGGGGAGACCATTTCTGGCCACTGGGAGAGCCCTAGTGGATATGGATTCAGGTCAACTGTAGTTTAGGGTTAATGATGCAGAGGTCGTGTTCGATATTCGCTAATCCATGAAACACCCAGATGAGTGCAAGAGTGAGGTGTGGACCCTTGATGATAGTTGATGAAGGACGATGACAAAGTCGAGCCACGACGTTAAACAAGGCACTTTTTGGGAGGCAACCCACGCATTTTTTATGATCATTGAATTATTTTATATGTTTTTAATTGTTGAAATTCTAGGTAGAAGATGTGAGTTTGTTTTTATGATTGAAAGACATTGGTGCAGTTGTAATATTTTAGGAATTATTGCGTTTTGAGATTTGGTTTGCAGGTGAGAATTGAAGTACTAAAGATCTAAAAAAATGGCATTTGGAGCAACCTCTATGATCAGGCCTATGAGTCATAGTCATGCATCATAGAGGCAATTAGTGAGTATCAGAAGTTGACACATACACTACGAGCCAACCTTATGACTTATAGGGTCCCCTACGGGTCGTAAGAGGGGTTCATAGTGCCCAGGTATGATTCTGAAATTTTTATAAGTGTTGGGTCTGCAACGAGACTAGGACCTACGAGTCGTAGGATAGCCTACGAATCGTAGTCAAGGTATCGTAGCCCTGATCTGCAGATTTTTAAAATTTGACCCGATTTTGCTTATATAAGGGTCAAAATAACATTTGACCCATATTGTTGATCTTAAACCCTAAAAAGCGATGGAAAAACCCCTCCCCTTCACCCACGTCATTTTTTCGATCAAAATCCCATCGACCTACATCATTTTTCGGTGAAAATTCTGGCGAAGGCACTATTTTTAGGGTTTCGGCGTGATTTTTGATTTTCTTCACTTTGGTTCATATCTACAATTGATCAGTAAGCTCCATGGTTACATTGTGCAATCTTTTGTGGTGAGTTTATCCCTTATACGAGTGTAATCACATTAAATTATGCCACATAGTAATTATTGAACTAAACTTGTAATCTAGGGTTTTTAGACTTTGAATAGTTGAGTTATGAACCTACTAGTGTTGAAATTCTTGAATGGGTGATGATAAATGCGAAATTTATGATTCATTTGTAGGATGTATTGTGTGATTGTTGCCCGTGCATGGTTTGAATAGTTGTCGAAGTTGAAATTTAGGAAGATATGGGTGTGATGCTTATGTTTTAACTTATGGGGTTTGAGTGAATTGATATGTAAGAGAATTGCTTCCCTTGGAATGTTTTATGGTTGTCAAGTAAGAGTTTAGAAAAAATATTATTTTTGATATGCTTGAAGTAGCATAGAATTGGTTTTGACTCTTAGGGATGCGGGTCATTTTGAATTTCTGATGATTAGTATAGAATTGATTATTTGCCATGATTTCTGAGGGTTTTAGGAAACAACCTCTCTACTTCTATGAGGTAGCGGTAAGGTCTACATACAATCTACCCTCCCCAGACCCCACTTGTGGGATTATACTGTGTATGTTGTTGTTGAGTTCTATACTGCTCTTATGTCTCAACATGGTTTGTAATTTGTGTTTGATTTGTGCTTGTGGTGGGACAATTTTCGGCACCACTGATGCCTTCTGTTTCCTGCTACGAGGCACTCCTATGACTTGTAGGTTCCTCTACGAGTTGTAAGGGTCCCTCGTAGCAAGCAGCAGTCATCTATGGTTTCTTCATGTTTCTCATACGAGACTCATATACGGCTCATAGTTCTTGCTATGACTCACTATGAGAGTCTCATAAGCTTATCTAAGTTCTAAAAAATGTTTCTAAAAATGATTATGAGCCCAAACTACGACTCGTGGGTCACCCTACGAGTCGTAACTGTGTCTCGTATCTAGGATCAGAAAGCATTTTTGAAGGCATAAATGGTTCTATGAGGATAGTACCTACGAGTCGTAACTGCACTCGTATATTCAAACCTATAGTTGCACCAATGAATTTCTATTTTGATTTGATTTTGTTTCTTGTTCTTTGTTATGTGTTTTAGTGGATCACACATCTTGACTTGACAAGTTGCTTTGTGGTTTGTCTGCAGATAAAATGCCTCCTAAAGACAAGCGAGCAATCCAATCCTTTCAAAGGAGATTGGTGGATGAGTCATCTGGAACTGAATAATCCGAGGGCTCTGTGGAGGTCTACAGAGTCAGGGTAGACCCGGAGGCCAATAAACCCCAAACTCAGGAACTTGCAACGCAGACGCCCATGGAAGTTAATAGTTCCTCCCAGTATGAAAAGGAGGAACAACGAGGCAACTGGGAAGGGTCAGATAGCAGTTTGCCACACCTCCCAGATCCAGTAGGAGGACCCAACCCCCAGACGATCGTAGATAGTGTGTCCCTGGAATGAAAGAAATATATGACCAGGGTTAGAGCCTAAGGGGCAAGGCAAGCTGGTCAGCCAATTTCATAAGGAGTCCCGGTTGAATGCCTCAAGCTTAGACAGAGTACCCAGATTGGATGTTGGGTTGGATGAGGACGGATTGCGGTGGACCACACAGCAGTTGGGCAAATATGCCCCTTACATAGTCAGTGAGTTCTATGCAGCATATCATGCTACACTCCGATGGGGGCTGCCAAAAAATAAAAAGCCAATAGAGGAGCCGAGGCTACGGGTAGTGACAGTCCAGGGGAGGAAAGTTGATATCTCAGAGGAGACGATCCGACGAGTGCAGTTTGGGCTCGCTTATAGAGTGTCTCAATCTACCGCAGAGTATGATTGCCGGATTGATAAAATGAGGAAAGTGATAACTGGGAAAGTTATTGGGGCCAGGATAGAGTTGCTACGGTGGATTGCCAGCCAAATCTGTGAGGAGAGTGTCGAGCTGACGTGGGTCACAAACTACGCAGATCCTATAGTTAAGGCATACCTCTCATTCCAGGCCAAGTTTTGGTAGTCCATTATCCGTTGCATATTAGGCCAACCTTCACGGATAATATGATCACTCTCGAGAGAGTCGTACTATTGGCCAGGATTCTAGCCAGCTATGCTATAGATTAGGCCCAGATTATTTCGAAGTAGATTCATAAGCGCAGTTAGGACGGACACCTCACTGCCATTTCTAGTTTTGATCTATTGACTATGTAGTGTAGCAGGTGTTCCTATTGATCCGCACTGGGACATTCATGTAGAGGCCACATACACTATAGATCCTAGCCTGATAAAGGCTAATGAGAATCCAGTGGACTTACCTCGAGCAGCTCCTCCAACTATTCCAAACCCATTTCTGGTAGAGCTTCAGATTCCAGGTCCACCTCCGACTACTAGCGGTACTACTCCGGCCACTGCAGAGCCCATGCCAACAGTTAAGATCGAGTCTACACCATCTTCCAGCACTCTAGCACCAGCAACATCTACTCTACAGGTTGACCCTCTTATCTTTGTTGTTGCTTTTTAGGCTTTATTATGTAGGGTGGCTATAGCAGAGGGCAAGCTACGGGAGTTGTCAGCACAGGTCCAGCCATTGATTGATCAGACTGTTCGGGACTTTGCGGAGCGGATATGGGCATTTGCCCAAGATTTAGTTATGAGAGAGTTCGAACGGTGGATGCCCGAGTCGATGCATTTGAGACTAGAGTCCACAGGAGGCTTGAAGGAGCTAGGCCAGCCGATGCAAGCGCAGTTACTGAGGAGTTGGCCATGTTCAAGGCTGATTTGGTACAGATGTTGGCAGCCCCATAGATAGCACCAGTAGATGATGAGGCATTTGATTGGATCACCGACCGTCTGGACACCCGTGGGAAGAGGCCCCTTGATCAGAGTGATAACCTAGAGCTGACCCCAAAGAAGCCAAGACAGGAGGAGGAGCCCATACCTGAGGAGGTGGTGTAGGAGTCGCTTTTATTGGTGGCTATTCAGAGAGACCGAGCACAGCACATCCCACCTGTAGAGGGTACTTCCGGTGCAGTCACAAAGGAGAGGTAACCCCAGGACTCTGCAGATCAGCCTGAGACTGGTGCTTGATGCACCATGATGTTTGACCCCTTTTTACCCCAGCTCTTATTTTGTCTTATGGATATTGTCCTTATATTAGACAATATTGTTTTTCAATTGGTTTTTTTTTTTTGATGTTTTTGTATAATAATGTTCTTATGTTTGGTTTTGGATATTAGTTTTGTTAATTATTACTTTTTAATATTTATATATCTATGTTATGTTTTCATTTTCTCGTCTAGAGTTTGTGATTTTACTTTGAGGACAAAGTATCTTATTTTGATGGGGTGGTGGAAGTTATGGATTAAGGTGAAGTTTGAATAGCCTCAAGTCCATAGCTTCCCATATTTTTTATCCCAAGATTTTCTTGTCGTGCTTCTTTTTTCTTGTGGATGTTTACTTTTCTATTGAACTGATATGTTTAGGTAGTGGCGATAATGGGTAAATTCATAGTAGTGTTATCTATTGGCATATACATAATTTTTAGATGTATTTGTAATGTTTTGATGAAAATATTGGGTATCCTCAAAATTTTTGAGGTTATTGATGCATTCATACATTTTTGAGTATCTGGCAATGTTTGTTCTAATATTGTGAAGGTAAGCTGAGATTAAAAGCATGACATGTGAGTCTATACTTGATTGTGGATGCAATTACCTTGTGTGCTGTGAGCTTATTTTGCTGCATGCATGCATCTGATATGGACCCAGAACATGCCTTGTTACTCTAAACTTGGTTTGATGATGTGGTGGATATGGAAAGGATCTTAGGTCTTTGTTCTTTGAGTGAAACCACTTTTAGCCTAAATGACCCACCAGATGAGTGAGTGAATCCCTTATTCCAAACTTTTGAGCTTATCATGTAATCATTTTTTTGTGATACCTTGCTAGCTTAACCTTGTTTGATGAGATGTCTTGATATTGGCCCTGGTCTATTCTTGAAATGTGAACCTTAATTGAGGCCAAAGGCCTAAGTTGAGGGTGGCTGTAGTTGGTGGCCCTGGTTTGAGGCATAGATATTATGTACTTCACCTGAGGTTAAAAGCCTAAGTTGAGGGTGATCCTTATTGTGATAAAGTAATTATGATAAGGTGGTTAGTTGGGAAATCAAGAAAGAAATGAAAAAGCATGGGTCGAGTGAAGAAAAAGAAAAGAAAAGTGCCTTGAGTTGAAAAAAATAGCAAAAATGAGTCTGAAATCGAGGTACAGTTGAAAAAAGAAAAAGAAAGCACTCGAGAAAAGTTCATAATAGGAGAATCAGGGTGGAGTGATTAAAAATGGGTTGGATTATGAAAGCAAAAAGTATTGGCAGACATAGTTCAAGGATAGCTTTTAGTCACTACTTGCCCAAAATACTATACCAAGGCACCCTGAACCTATGTTACAAGCTTGTAAGTCCTAAAGTGATCCAACTCTACTTTATCACCAAGCCAGAAGATGAGTATAGAGGCAAGCCTATGGTATTAGTTAGTATGCATTGAATTTCAATTGTGAGAGCGAGAATGCTTCCTCAAGAGTCCCTGAATTTTAAATGCTTTTGAGTGAGCATGAGGGACTTCTTTCTAGTGAGGACATTTGCACTACTTGAGAAGTATATGACTATACCAGTGATTGTGGACAGTTGATTCTCCTTAGTTTGTCATAGTTGGATTATCAGGTCTCTCATGATGTTCTTGTTTGCTTAATAACTTTACAACCCTGTTTTGCAAATAGTAGTTAGGTACCTGAATCAAACGAGATGTTGTATATGCCATTAATATAGTTGCTATATATTTCTCTTTGTCTGCATAGATTGAGTCGTCGCTTGAGGACAAACAATAATTCTAAGTTGATGGTGTAGATGTGTTGACAAAATACAACACATTTGGTGCCTGAAACAAGGGATTTTGTGAGTTCTTAAAGCGACTTTTTAGTATTTTGATGTGTTTTTGTGTTAATCTTGCAGAAAAGTTAGGTTGGCATGATTTTGAAGAAAAGTTGCAGATTTTGCTGAAGCATAGGCCTTACTAGCTCACCTACGAGTCCTAGCTCACCCTACAACTCGTAGGGTGGTGTCGTAGCAAGAATCAGAGACTAAAATTTAGAAATCTGCTAAGTGGAGGTCACCCCTACGAGGCCATCATACAAGTCGTAAGTCACACTACGACTTGTATAGGTGACTTGTAGCAAGAATCAGAGAGCCAAGATATTGGACCAAAAACTGAAGACCAAAACTACAAGACCAACATATAAGTAGTAGCTCAAACAATGACTCGTACCTATGATCGTACCAGTTTAGTCCATGATGGCAAGAACCTGATACGAGACCCCAACTATGACTCGTAGGTCATCCTACGAGTCGTACTTGCGTAACTTATCAGCTGCCAGCTATCTTTTCTGTGTAAATTCTAGGGTTATTTTATAAATACTATATAGTTTAAGTTAGGTTTTTAGCAACGAGTACGACCAGTAGACTATTGAGAAATACATTTTGAAGCTTTTCTTAGTTTTCTAGATTAGTTTATTATTCTCTCTTGGAAAATCCATTTTGGGGATTACAAATCTTACCTTGTACTCTTTGTTGATCAATCAAGCTTGTGAATTTGTAATTTGTGGTGCCTATTTTCTTCATTGGTATTGGTAAAGCTCTCAACTATATCTATTATTTGCACTCTTGTGTGTTTTTCCTTAGCCATCAGTAGCTAAGCACCTACAACTTGGGGTTGTGGGAACCATGGGTAGTTGACATTGAGATGACCTACGTTTCTTGCATTTCTATGATTGGGGTTTTGCATGTATTATCTATTTTCCTTCATTATTAATGTCATTTGGTGGTGGACACACCAAACCCCGCCAACTATCACGATCCCGACCAAGGTAGTGACGAATAGAAAAAGAGAAGTAGATGCCCGAATTCGATTGATGTATTCTCGTCTAATCAACTGAGCCTGATCAAGGGGAGGTTGGATGGGACAATAGGTAATGGTTAGTTGGCACGCCATGGTTGCCGACCCAGCGCCATGGTGAAATTCGATCTTCACCTTCACAAGAGGGCTGGGAGAACCTAAGTTACCATCCTGCACGCAAATCACAAATTGTAGTTATGTTACCTAGGTAATCAAGTCGACGAACCATGGGGAACACAATTATCAAATTATTTCCTAAAATTGAGTGTTTTCTCGCGTTATAGTTTGTAGTAGTTTTATTTTGTTTTTGAAATACAACCCCCTCCCCCCATTTAGAGATTGTAGTCATAAATACTAGAATTGATTAGTGGTGAAATCTGGTAATCAAGCCATGTATTCTCTGTGGATTCAATCCTAACCTTGGTTAGATTAATTGCTGACAATGACAGCTTTCTTATGGAGCATGAACATCAGGTCAGTAAGCTATAAAATAAATCAGTTTTATTCATATTAAAAGTATCTTTCATAAAAAATTAATTTTTCTTCCTTATGGATTTCAATTTCGTCTCCATGTCTGGTATATCAACCAAACCACTCTCTTCAAAATAATGAAATGATTGAATATCATGTCTTAGCTTGATTTTTTTAAGTCAATCTTGGGATAATTTGCACTCAAAATCTTGCAGAGGATATAAAAATTGTATTGCATCTCTTGCCTTCTCCAAAATTAAGTTTCCTATTATATTTATACGATCTTGATATTGGAGAAACCCTCATAAACAACCTTCTTCATGTCTAGATATTTTATTGGCTTGTGCTACTTGACATCCTTTTTTTTTTTCTAAGATAGCCGAAAGATATTTAGCCGATCATTTGAGTGTATTTGATATTGTACCTTAATTAACTTTTAAACAAAAAAATTAATTAATCCACGACTGCAGATCTTTTTGAAAGCACGTGAAATGATCTCTTTTGTAATAACATTATGCTTTATGTATTTGATCTGCCATTGTTACTTTTGTGACACCTTTTAAATTATGAGAAGCCATCTTTTAATATGATTTCAAGATATTCTCTATGTTGCTTATATATTTTATTTTCTCAACATCATACATTAAATGCTTTCAGTAAAATACATGAACAATATTTGATTATCAAGAAACAATGAATATTGTGTGTAATGAATTTATTTTTATAGTGAATCATTAAATTCTTGAATTCATCTTTCAATGAATCATATAACATAAAATATATTACAATGAATCGTACACATATGTTATATTTCACGTATACTAAATTTATTTATTTTTATGTGAATTCAATAAATATGGTACATCATTTAGTAAGATATAATAATTTTGATATATGCATTGTACTTTGTATAATATGTGAGTTCAATAAATATGATACATAAATTAATAAAAAAGTATACAAGATAGACGTAATTTGAAATTATTTACTCTGAATAGACTCAATCCAAACTATTTACCCTTAATGGACCCATGACACAAACTATTTACTTCCTTAACCCGCTCACCTGTTTTAGTTCACCCTGACGTCATGTTGACGCTAGCATAAATACTATGAAATATACTTCAGTGGTGTATATATATACCATACCGGTATCATATGAAATGAGCTGAATCCTCTATGATACTTTGGCGGTATATTGATACCCAATTGATATCATATAAGATAATGTTATTCTTTTTAAGAAGTAAATAAGAAACAAATAAAAAAATTAATAACTCTAAATTAGTAGAAAATATATTCGTTGTAATACTCTGTTAGTATATTTATACCACATTGATATCGTATAGGATTGGAAAATTACTAAAATTATAAAATTATTTATTAAACTCTAAATTAGTAGAAAATATAATCTTGTGATACTCCGTCAGTATATTGATATCATATCAGAATCATATAATTTTGAGTTTTTTTAATAAATAAAATAATTAAGAGAAAATTATTAAAGTTACAAACGTATTTATTAAATTTTAAATTAGTATAAAAATATATTCTTTTTTATACTCTATCGGTATATTGATACCATATCGGTATCATATAAGATTGAGTTTAATCCTCTATGATACCTTGTTGGTATATGTATACCCTATTGGTATATCATACAAGGTGGGTGATGATGTTAGCGTGCGGATTTTAAATTACGGGGTCAAATTTTAATAGTATCAGGGGTATAAAATGCAAAGGGGTATATGAATGTAGGACAAACTTAGCTTTTCCCTAAATTAATATGATACAATGATTTTGATGTAATCAAAATTAACTTTTATTTAATATCAAAATTTAGCGCATCTTTTGCTTATGAGGTTTGATATTTTTGAGACAAGGATCTTATAGATAGGGATGACAATAAGGCGGGATAGGTTTTAGTAAATTGCTTTGATCCTTAAAATTATTTTTTTTAAATAAAATACAAGTATGTACAATTTTTTTTTATCTTTTTTAAAATGTGTACTATTGTAACTTTAGATTTTTTAAGAGTTTTTTTGAAAGATTTTTTCCCCATAATTTATTAAAAACTAGAAAAATATACCTTCTTCATGACCCTAATTTTTCTATTTTAGAAAACTACAACAAAACTATTACTAGTTTTTTTTAATTAGATTTTTCATATATTTTGTCCAACCCAAAATAATATCTTTCTTTATAATCGCAAAACAAACTTTAAAAAATAAAAAATATATAAGATTTTTTTTTTTAAAAAAGGGAATTGACGATAGGGGTTTACTTTATTCCATAAGAAAATGAAACATAATAAATATTTAAAAAGAAAAAAGAGAGTATTGTTAGTTTGAATGGGTATAAGTGAGCCAAAAAACTAAATAAAGGATATTTTTGGAAATGAGAAGGGCATTTTAGACCTAATAGGTGGATGAGGAATATTTTTATACCATTTTCAACAGTTCGAAGACATTTAGTCCTTTTTTTTTAATTTAAAAATATTTATTATTGTAACTTTAGATTTTTTAAGAATTTTTTAAAGATTTTTTCCCCATAATTTTTTAAATAAATAAATAAAAAAACCCTTCTTCATGGTCCTAATTTTTTTTCTAAAAAAAACTACAGTAAAACTACTACTAATTTTTTAGTTAGATTTTTCACATATTTTGTCTAAATCAAAATAATATCTTTCTTTATAATCGCAAAATAAACTTTAGAAAATAAAAAAAATTATAATTTTTTTTTTGTAAAAAAAAATTGAGGACGAAAGGTTAATTTACCCAAAGATAGATGAGAAAGACATATGCAAAAGACATTTTATACCCAATAGGTAGATATCATACATTTTTATACCATTTTCAATAATTTCATAACATTTTTAGATCCTTTTTCATTTTTTTAAATTAATATTCTACTATATTATAAGAGGCATTAGATCGACATGTTTGCTTGGGCTGTCTGCTTCCTCTTATAGATTATGCAAAACCCATAAAAATATTTTGGAGATCTTTTAATTGAATCTTTTTAAAACAGTTGCGTCGTGATTTTACAATATTACCCATACCAACTAATTTTCACAATTGAAGGGTCCATAAAAAAATTTCGGAGAGTTTTTAATTAATTTATTTAAAGCGGTTGCTTATTAATTTTATGATATTGCCCCTTATAAATAATTTCCCAGCTACATCAATTGTTCAGTTATTTTAAATTAATAGAATCGACAAAAATATTTCAGGGGTTTCTTAATTTAATCTTTTCAAAGTAGTTGCTTAGTAAGTTTACAATATTACCCCTAACAACTAATTTTCACGGTTCAAGGGCCCACAAAAAAAATTCAGTATTTTTTTTAATTTAATCTATGTAAAACATCTTCTTAGTGATTTTACGATATTGCCAATGAAATTAAGATAAAAATTATAATTTATTTTAGAGTGAAAATATTAATAATATTTATTGAATATTTATTTTATATCTAATAAAATGATTAAACAACATTTAATTATATCATTAAAAATAACTTTATGAATAACTATTGGGCCAATCATGATGATTAAAGCTGCTCAAGCAGGTAACAAACCGACATACATACTTGAGTAGTCTGAGGGTATATTCATAACTTTTTTGGTTCTTATATTGTAACTTAAATTAAAATTAAAAAATAACAGATATTGAGCCTGCACGCTAAAATATTTTGGAGATCTTTTAATTAAATCTTTTAAAAACAGCTGCAATATTATCCATAAAATTCACAATTGAAGGGTCCATAAAAGTATTTTGGAGATTTTTTAATTAATTTATTTAAAGCGGTTGCTTATTAATTTTATGATATTGCCCCTCAAATAATTTTCCAGCTACTTCAATTGTTCAGTTATTTTAAATTAATAGAACCGACAAAAATATTTTGGGGGTTTCTAAATGTAATCTTTTCAAAATAGCTGCTTAGTAATTTTACAATATTACCCGTAACATCTAATTTTCACGGTTGAAGGATCCATAAAAATATTTCAACGAGTTTTTTTAATTTAATCTATGTAAAACAGCTGCTTAGTGATTTTACGATATTGCCGATGAAATTAGAATAAAAATTATAAATTATTTTAGAGTGAAAATATTAATAATATTTATTTT
>JAABOM020058623.1:0-13699 GCA_011800125.2 Solanum clarkiae
ATTAAACTAAAGTGATTAAAGATAATATTTATTTGGTATTGATATGATATTTTTTCCTATATACTTCTTTCTATATATATGTGCCCTTGTCATCTAATGTTGAAATGCAAGTTATTATGTCCATATATATTGTATGCCCATATACTTAATACATTCTAATGTACTAACGCATACTTTTGCCTATTTGACCTAACCATGTGGGGACCAAAACTTTCCTCATCCACCTTTTCATGGATAGATTTGGTTTGTGGATGTTTGCTTGTGGTAATTCCTTTATTACAAGGACAATATCCACCTTCTATCTACCTATACTATGTTATGCTTACTTTATGTTGCTTATGTTGAGGATGAGCTCAGGACATGTCTTAGTCCATGTCCCATAATGATTAGAGGCATTATTGGACATTATGTTATGTACGAATCATACTACACTATGTATCTATGAAAGGTATCCCCAAGTTCTTATCTCATATTGTGTTATATGTGATGTATGGCAAGTTGACGAAAGTCCTATGTCCCTATTCCCCCCATAAAGTGTGTCTCATGTTCCCTTCCCCTAGACTTATTTGTTGAAGTTTTATGATGACAACTCCATGCCCCTATTCCCATAGATTGTGTCCTATTTCCCCATCACTTAATACTGTTGTTAATGTTTATTCTACGCTTCATAAACAATGATATGCTTAGGTATGCTATGAGGTTTGTTCAGGGAACTTTCAAGTTTCTATTTGCCATATTATACCTGGGTCCTAGGCTTGGATCATGACAAGCTTGGTATCAGAACACTAAGCTTTTAGAATGATCCTTGGAGTCCAGCATGCCACGTTAAGTAGAGTCCTATTCATAAGTGTGAAGTGCATCATACCTGTAAATAGGAGGCTATTAAGCATTCTAGGAAATGTCTCACTTCTTCATTGTGTTGTCGTGCCATAGAACTGTCATGACCTAAAATCAGAGCGCAACTAATAAATATAAAATAAGGCAAAAGTAACCACAACATAACAATGAAATCCCAAAAACTAGAGTCATGTGTACAAGAGTATATAATGTAATGCGAAAGAGTAAATACAACTGTCTCAAATGAAAATACAATTATGTCCGATAAAGTCTAATACAAAGTCTGAAATGGAAAACAAAAATAATGGAAATCTCAAAGCACCATGGCGGCTTTAAGTCTGAGCTTACTGCTATAGATGGAGAAAAACTCTGGTAGAGTGAGTCAACTGCCTTGCATGGGGTCGCTGTGGTCGATCTGCTAGGAGGAAACAAAATAGGGGTAAGTACACTGAAATATACCTAGTAGGTTCAACCGACTGGGTAAGTAAAATCGAAAAAGTATGCGATAACGAAGTATAGTACCACCTACAAGGAGAGAATTCGCGCCAATATAGACATATATAATAATATAATAGAATAATAATGACAATTAATGATGCAATGCATATATAGTGTATGAATGTGATGCATGAGGTTGAATCACGATAGACTCTAATGTCGATGTATACATCTACCGAGCTGAAGCTACCAGGTAGAATCCATGGGGGTTTCATCAGACCATATACAAAATCTCTCAAGTGTCATGACAATCGCTAGCACCAATGACACCTCGGCGAACTCTGGCATCGGTGAGGAGGTCTCTTGTATCACAACAGACTCTGGCGCTGATGATACCTCGGCTGATTCTGGTGTCGTGAGAGAGATATCATGTAATACATCTGTCTTAGGGCCAATGCAATATAAATGTAATGCATGCCAAATCACAATATCAAGATGTATGTTAATAGTAGTATGCCTCAGAGGACTCTGGCGCCGGCAAATAGATCTCAAGTAATAAGATTGTCTCAAATATCTCAGTGTCTCAGTGGTACAGATGCAATATAAGATGCATAAATGCTAATGCCACAATACGAGTACATATATGAAATATGACATGATTATAATATATAAAATAGCCATAACATCATCGGGCTCTGTCAAATGCATCAACTAGTATCACAAGGCCATCCACAAGTCTCATATCATTACCTTCTCGACAATAATCAAAATGTTAATGAAACTGGAGTCTTCAAGTCCCAAAACATGCTCATATATCTCAATGGCATCACAATTATCATCAATTTACCATATGACTCTCCAAATGATATCACAACTCTCATATTATCACATCAATATCCAACATATCTCAATTCTCAAGAATTCATCTCAATTATCTATAGAATAAAAAATTATTAAAATTTTGGCATAATCAGTATCACATTCCCATAACAATTAAATCATAACAATTTGACTTTTCATAAATCAATCTATGTCTTAAATTATCACATGAACATATCTAATAACTCAAATTCAGTCCCAAAAAGGTTAGTCGAACCTACCTCGATACCGAAAACACACTCGAACAAGCTTCAATCAACTCAAGTTTTCAAACGATCTCCAAATCAATCAATTGCTATAGAAAAATCGATACCACACGTCAAGAGATGAATTTTGATACCCTTATTGGCACGAATTAGGCATAGGAGTAAAATGATCAAAATTAGGTTCTCCACGAAAAAAAAAGAGTTTGTGGGTGAAAATCCCGCTAAAATCAAGTTCAAATAAAAGGAAAAATTATCATTTAATGTTTCAAAGTCATAGACTAAAAATCCTCAATTTTTGGCATCCAAATCACGAAATTCAAGACAAAATCAAGACAAAAGTTATGAAAAGTATTAAAAATGATGTTAGAAATACTTAAAGAACTCTCTAAAAACTATCGCCA
Organism: Solanum clarkiae; assembly: GCA_011800125.2. Taxonomy (NCBI): domain Eukaryota; kingdom Viridiplantae; phylum Streptophyta; class Magnoliopsida; order Solanales; family Solanaceae; genus Solanum; species Solanum clarkiae. The sequence continues at coordinate 2,762 of JAABOM020058623.1, forward strand.
AGAATTGCCCCCAAAAGCTAGAAATTTATCAAAATTGCCAAAAATGGAGGTTTCACAAATTAAAAACTGACCCAGGACTCAATATACTCCATGAATGCGGGAGTACATTTGCGAATGCGAAAGTCAACTTTGTTGACTACTCCGCGAACGTGCCACATCTTCCATGATTGCGGATCACAACTGCCACATTCTCCACGAACGTGACATATTATCCACGAACGCATTTCACAACTGCCATAAGCTCTGTGAATGCACCATGTCATCCATGATCATGGAAAACAGACTACGTTGCACCAGAAACCAAGTATTTCAGTTATGCCCAATACTCAAAACGGACCCTCAAAATTCATTTGGAACCTAAATTTCACAAATCAAACATGTATTCATACCAGAAATGGTGATCCAGGCTCAACAGAACAATCAAAATTTGATTATGAGGTCTCCTCGGCACGATTACTAATGCAAATCAAATAAACTAGTTTAAAATTCAAAATACCAAAACAGCCTTCGACAACTCCAAAAAATTTGATGAGACAATTTCTAGAGTTAGTTTCACCATCCAAAACTACTGGAATAGTCAGAATTTTGATCCGAGCTTCAAAACTCAGAATGTTGATCAAAGTTAAACTTTGGTTCTGAAAACAACTAAAAATGCAACTTTGGGCCTAAAAAATTCATTTTAACTCTGAATTCAATTTTGTAACTTCTCCTTGATCAGATTTGACGTTTCAGAGCTAATGAAATCAACGTATTTCTGATCTGACACCCAAAACTCAAAATGGTATAAAAACTCACTTTTTCAACAACTTAAGCTTCAAAAAAAAAGCCAAAACTCATATTTTTTAACTTTTAAAACTCAGGATTTCAGTTCCAACAATACAGATAGTTCAAAGTAGGCCCAAAGTAACTTATGAAAGGGCAAATAGTAATTTTCATAGATAAGCTCAAAAATGCCCAACAAAGTCATTACATCATTCACCACTAAAAATAATGTTTATCTTTAAACATAAAGGAAAAAAAAGTACATGGAGCCTAAAAAAGGTGAGGATATCTGGCCTGCATATTTGACTCCAACTCCCAAGTAGCCTCCTCAATATGATGGTGTTGTGCACTGAACCTTCACTGAAGCTATATCTTTGGACCTCAACCTTAAAACTTGTCTATCCAAAATTGCTATTGGTTCCTCCTCAAATGACAAATCTGGACCCAATTCAACTGAATCATAAAAGATCACATAGGAATTATCAGGAATGTAATAGTGGAGCACATAAACATGAAATACAAGGTGAACTGCTGATAATATAGGTGGCAAGGCTAACTCATAGGTCGCCTCACCAACTCTCCTCAAAATCTCAAAAGGTCTAACGAAACTAGGATTGAGCTTATCTCTGTTCCTGAATCTCATCATACCCTTCATGGGTGAAACTTTTAACCAAACACTATTAATTTGCTATCAAAATAAAGCATATTTACTGCCTAAAATAATGGATTTTGCAAGTTCTTAATGTGACTTTTTATGGGTTTTATGTATTTTAATGTTAGTTGTGCAGAAAATACAGGTTGGCATGATTTTGGGAGAAAATTATAGATTTTACTGAAGTACAAAACATACGAGCCACCATACGAGTCGTAGCCCAAGCTACAAGTCGTAAGGTCCCCTCGTAGCATGAAATAGTGATAAAAATTAAGAAGTTGCAAAGTGAATGTTAGCAATACGAGACCACCCTACGAGTCATAGGTCTCATTACAACTCGTATGGGTGGGGTTCGTAGCAAGGAACAGTGAGCCAAAAGTTTGGACCAAGAATTGAAGGTCTAGACTACGAGAGAAGCATACTAGTCGTAGCCTAAGCAACAATTAGTAATAGTGGGTCATAGCAGCCAAGTCCAAAATGTCAAATATTGACTATGAGACCATGATTACGACTTGTAGGCCACCCTACGAGTCGTATATACGCAACATACTTGCTGTCAAATATCTTCTCTATTTAACTTTTAGGTTGAATTTGTAAATAGTATGAATACTTAATGATAGGTTTTTAGAAGGGAGATTTTCTAGACTTGAATATTTTTTAGATTCCACTTTGAATATTCTCTCTAGAATATTTCTAAGGTTTAGTGTAGATTTCAATTTTTAATTTGAAGACCCACTTTGGGGGGCTTGGAAAATCACATTGTACTCATCTTCCTTTAATCAAAGCTTGTGGTTTCCAACTTGAAGGTGTTTTGTTCTGCATTGTTTTTGGTAAACTCTCAACTATATCTTTTACATTCATTGATTGTGATTTTGCCTTAGCCATGAGTAGCTAAACACCCACAACCTGGGGTTATCGAAATCATGAGTAGTTGACTTGAAATAACCTCGACTTTGTGCATTTCTTTGATTGGGATTTTGCATGCATTGTTTATTTCCCTTCGTCTTGGTTGTTGTTTGGTGGTGGCCAATACCAAAATCGGCCTACTATCATGATCTCGACCAAAGTAGTGACGAATAAAAAAAGAGAAGTAAATGACAAGATTCAATTGACGTGTTCTCGTCTAATCAACCAAACCTGACCAAGGGGAGATTGACTAAGACAATGGATAACAGTTAGTTGGCACACCATAGTTGTTGACTAAGCGCCATGGTGAAATTTAACCTTCATCTTCACAAGAGGGCTAGAAGAACCTAAGTTACCATCCTTCGTGCGAAATCCAAATTAGGTTTATGTTGTCTAAGGTAATTGAGTCAACGAATCATGGGAAACACAACTCCCAAGTTGTCCCTCAATTTGATTGTCGTCTTGCATATTTAGCGTAGTGTTTATTTTTGTTCTTCATGTTGAATCTCAAAATCCCCCCTCCTTATTTTAGAGAATATAGTGATTGACACTTGAAATGATTGTTAGTGGATCAACTTTGTCAAGTCTTGTATTCCCTGTGGATTCGATCCTAACCTTCGGTTAGGTTTATTACTGATAGCGACCACTTTGTTATTGGAGTGTGAACATCAACTATCACCAATAGGGAACCCAAGAGGCCTAACTTTCCGATAGACATAACTCTTATAGCGGTTCTAAGCTATTAAAAGCTTACCCTGAATCAAAAAAACTCGATCCATGGCATCTTTGAGTAGATCCACACCCAACACAAGTGTTGAACCTGAGTCAAACCATCCAGTGGGCGTTCTACACCTCCGTCCATATAAAGCCTCAAATCTTTCCTTCTGGATACCGAAAATAATGGTTATTATATGCAAACTCTGCCAATGGTAACTACTAGTGCTAAGGGGCCCTAAAATCAATCACACAAGCCTGAAGCATATCCTGTAACAATTGAATAGTACACTCAGTTTATCACTCTGTCTGGGGTGAAAGGATGAACTAAAATCCAAGAGAGTAGCTAAGCCACGTGTAGAGCCTACCAAAAATGGGATGTTAACAGAAATTCTCTGTCTGACACTATAGACACGGGCACCAAGCAATCTAACAATATCCTGGATAGATAACCTAGCCTACTGCTCAACATTGTATCTTGTATTCACCGATAGAAAGTGAACTGACTTAGTCAAACAATCAACAAACACCCAAACTGAATTGAATTTACCTAAGGCCATGGGCAATCCTGTAATAAAATCCATAGTTACCTGCTCCCATTTTCACTCGGGAATGGGCATCCTCTGCATCGATCCACTAGGTCTTTGATGTTTATACTTGACCTATTGGCAATTCGAACACTTCTCTACGAACTCTGCGATGTCTTTTCTCATACCAAACCACCAATAATGTTGTTTTAGATCATGGTACATCTTAGCCACACCCAAATGGATAGAATATCTATAGAATCATATACAGCTCTACTCCATTGAACGACAAGGATGAAGGTTCAGAAGATCAAAAGAGGCCTATAAAAAGATCTCAAACCAATGGGCTTAATGATAAGCTCAATGGGCTTCAATTACAGATCCAAAGGTGTCTTGTTAGGAAAGAAGAGCCAAAGCCCAAGAAGGATGAATTGTCCAAATGGTATAATTATTTGGTGGCACAAATTCAAGTTCAAGATGAAAAATTTTAGGGTTAAATTTCATGTAAATAAGTCCAAGAAGAGTCCAAGAATCAGCCACAACAAAGGTTACTTTCTGCCCAAGTTTGCAAAGAAGACTAGTCAAACTTTCTAAATTTGTCAAGATTCTTTTCCTAGTTGGGTTTTACCTTATTTCCTTATTTATATATAGGTTATTATGTTTTACTTGTTCTATTTAATGTATCTTAGTACCATTTAATGCTTTCCTAGAACTACTAGGTCTATTCCTAGTTAAGGTAATTTTATTTCCTTTTTAGAGTTAGACTTACCTTGTAATTTTCTTTCTAGGTTTTGGATACTCCTTGGGCATAACCTAAGGAGTCTTGATGTCCAAGGACCCTATAATATATATAGGAGTTTTTTTTCTTTCATTAAAGAAAATTAGATTGATATTAATAATATTTGAGAGAGTTCTTCTGAATCTTTGTGACTTGTTCTTTAAGAATTTATTTTTAAATCTTTACTAGTTCATAGTTTGAGTTATAAAGTAAGTTCTTCTTGTGATATCTTTGATTTCTTTTTGGTATTTTTTAGAAGGTGATTAGGTTACATACTAATTACTGTCTTTAGTTACTCATAAACGGTCAAGATCTGAATCTAACGTTTTGATTCATTTTCTCAAGTAAAGGCATTAGATTTCTTCCATAAATCTTTACGTTGTTATTGCGATCTTGTCAATGCCTTAGAATATCAATTCCATGGAAATTCTTAGATCTTTCCTTTGAATTTCCCATATTTTTAATTATTTTTTATCTTTCTTTCTTTGTTGTTGCTTCTGCATTCTAGTATTCACTCCATATTAGTGTTGTTTCTAGCCTCGATCCTATTAATATCTAGCACAATGGACCTCCTCCAATATCAATCTCACCTAATCTACTACCTTGGGCACACAAACTCTATCATTTATACTCAATATTCCCTCAGAATCAATATTAGCCACATTGGCTTCACCTCTCAACAATTTATCATGAATCATACATAGTCTCGCATCCTCAAATTGATGTACACAAATCTGATCAAGCAATAATGATCTTTTCACAATCCAGACTTAGGGTCTGGGAGTGATATGGTGAATGAGAACCCAAAAGTCCCCAAACAAATGTCATAGTATCTATTCACATATCATCGGTTCAGAAGCGCATATAAAATAGTAAACACATAGTTCTAAGGGATGGAAAAGTAGGATTCATGCTATGGGGACATCACAGGGACAGGGGTTATCATGGATTCACATAACACATAGCTCATAGGAACTAAAAGGTTGGTAAGTATGACTCACTATATGGGGGAAAAACGGGACTTAGGATCTTCTACATAATAACATAAATCCATATTATAAAACTCATAATCAATCCATAATAACCATATTTGATATATACCATAATCATTATCACCAAATACAACGCGTAGGATATATCCGTACAGGAGTCTACATGATGTCTAACAATGCCTCTAATAATAGAATAGGATGGGGGCTAAAACTTGTCCCAGGCTCACCCTCAAAGTAAAAGTAACATAAGTAAAAGCAACATAAGGTAGATAGATGGTGACTTGTCCTTGAAAGATAGGACTCACCACAACAAGTGTCTCAAATCCAATATAGCCGTCAAACGGTGGATGAAAGTAGTCTCCGATCCCTACATAGTTAGATTATGTATATAAAAGTATATGTTAGTATGTTTGAATGTACTACGTATGCGGGCATACAATGCATATGACTTATCAAACTTGCATTCAATGTTAGTGACAAGGGCACATAATATGGAAAGAGATATACAATAAAGAAGAGTAATATACGATATGCTATGAAATTTAGATGCATGAAATGTCATAATGCTCATATATATAGTGGGGATGTGACCATAACCAACATCTCAAACTCATACGAGCTATTACATGAATTTATCCAATATGGAACTCCCATCGGGTGAGAGAAGATTACTTGCCAAAGGTAATTTACACCACACCTTATGACTTGATCAATTTAGTGTGATGGCCACCATCCTTACGATCTGGTCATTTCAGAAGGATTTCAATAACATATCAATCTTATCAATGTGCAACCATATACCTATGTTGGCGCATAGTTCAAGGAAAGAGAGAGGACCCTTGGGGATAGCCCTGACGCTCCCCCCCCCTAATCCATTCGGTGATAAATCATCATCCCACAAGATTACTTATACATATACATGCTTTCAAAAAGGCAATAGTCATTTCAAATCATTTCAATGCACATTTAGGTTAAAAGCCAAACATTCTTCGTAAATATTCATACTTAGGCTAAAAAGCCAAATGATAATTCAATCCATATTTTTCATGCATAGGAATAGCTCATTCAATTATAACAATATGGTGTAAACAGCCAATATGCTCAAAGAGCCAATAACAATAGACATTTATGTGATCACCTTCTTGTTTTAACCATAATTTTCATAAAACTATTTTTTTAAACATATGTGAGATTAACCCACCAAATCATTTCATCAAAATTTAATGCTCATGAATGTATATGTCATGAATGATATGAGAATAACATAGGAAATAGAGATTCAATCTTAAATCAACAATATAATATGAAGTTCAAGTAAACCCATAAGTAAATCCACATTTCAAAAAATAATATTGATTACTCATGCATAAATCAAATTTTAAAGGGACAATGAACATTCAAATCTTCATAATAATCATGGAATTCAACATTTAAAGGCTTAAATAAATTTAAAATCAACAATAAAGCATAGGCCATATCTCAATTGAATTAAATAAGCAATAATCTTCAAAACCCATAATTAAAGTAAGCTTAAATTCTATAAATCAAGTATAAAAGAGTTTGGGACTTCTTGGTTGAAAGGGACCAAGAATCAATCCCACATACCTAAGTTCATCAAGAAGAATTAAGAAGGATTTGATGAAGAATGGACTCTTTCCTTGATTCCAAAGCTAGATCTCCACTAGAGTCTTTGAGAGAAGCTCTTGAGAGAGTTCAATATAATTCTAAGTGTGAGAATGAATTTGAATGAGGGAAGAAGATTATAGGTCATTTGAATGTCTTTAGATAGAATAGAAAGTAACAAAAGACCCTTGAGAGAAACCATAATTATGAAAACGCCATTAATGGAACGACTAGAAAAATTGTTGACAAGGATCTGATGGGAGGATATACGGTCCGTACTAAGTTATACAATCCGTGTGTGCTTCCGTGCTCTAACACTCAGAAAAATTTCCACTGATGAAGGTCCGAGACGATAATTCCATACTTAGAAAAAAATTGCACACCAACACCCATACGAAGGGCCTCCCATGAAGCTACACTTAGAAAAATTCTTGTTCACAAAGTTGGGAGATGGTAATCCCATACTTAGAAAATTTTCACACCTACGTTTGTACGGAAGCCCTCATGGACCGTGAGGAGCTATATGGTCTATAAGAGGTCCATGTGTGAAGTGCCTTAGCAAAATGTGGATTTTCAAGGCCAAGACCTTCCACACAGTCTACCACACGACCCTTGAGGCCGCACACAGACTATGTGGGGTCCATATGGTGTGTGCCTTGGTCTTAAACTCCACATTAATGCCAACACTCTATACATAAGAAAAGGGCCACCTTAAGGTACCTCCACACGGCCCGTACTAAGCCACAGGGCCCATGAAGGCTTCCATGAAGTGTCACCATAGTAAAAAACTTACCGAATTAAATTCCAAGAACCAATAAGGTCGTTTAAAGTTCACGCCCATACAGATCTAGCATCAACAAAGGCCAAAATAATATGAGGAAGAGAAATATCTAATTGAATCAACTGTCTAGCAAGCGACTGAACCTCCAAAGCTAAGGGCCTCAACCCTCAAGAATGCTAAACTCCCTATACTAGTAGCCTTCCAATTGAAAGCATCACTCATGACATTCACATTCCTGGGGTGATATATAATAGAGATATCATAGTCCTTAAGAGACTCCAACCACCTATGTTGTCTCATGTTCAGATTAGGTTTAGAAAAGATGTATTTGAGACTTTGGTGATTGGTATAGATCTCACAATGCACCCCATAAAGACAATGTTGACACAAATTAAACACAAACAAAATTGCAATCAATTCCAAATCATGGGTAGGGTAGTTTCTCTCATGCACCTTCAACTGTCGAGAGGCATATGCTATCGCCTTCCTCATTTGCATCATTACACCTCCTAAACCCACACCAGAAGCATCACAATACACTACAAATGGCACTCCCTCCTCGGGTAAAGCAAGTATAGGTGCAGAAGTCAATAAATCCTTCACCTTTTGAAAGCTTACCTCACACTTGTAGACCACTGAAATGCTACATCCTTCTGATTCAGTCTAGTTAGTAGGGCTACTATAGAGTAGAATCCCTAAAAAGACCACAGATAATATCCCGCCAACCCAATGAAACTTCGAATTTCAATCACTAAAGTAGGTCTAGCCCACTCATTAATAATTGCTACCTTGGATGGATTTACCACGATACCCTCTTTTCTCACAATATGCCCAAGGAAAGCCACAGACTTGAGCCAAAAGTCACATTTTGAGAACTTTGCATACAACTTTTCTTCCCTCAATCTCTAAAGTACAATCCTCAAGTGCAAAACATGATTTGCCTCACCGTTGGGGTAAACCAAGATATAATCTATAAACACAATCACAAATATATTCAAGTACAGTTTAAACACTCATTTCATCAACTCCATAAAAGCAATTGGGGCATTAGTCAACCCGAATGATATAACCACAAACTCATAATGCCTGTAACGAGTTGATGAGTGTATGAATTGCACTCATTTCTTGCTCATTTCTTATAATTTTGTGTTGTTAATCTCCTAATTTGAGGCTAATTATGCTTTGAATGGTGTATGTTACAAGCACATGTGGTTTAGATTTGGCTTTGATAGGAAGAATGGAAGATTGGAGCTAAATTGGAGCCAAAAGGAGCTGAAATGCACAAAATGGTACCTACCAACAGATACACTCTACGAACGCGGCCTCTATGACCACGATCACGGAGCTATGAGATACAAAGAAGTGTGAACATGCTAGGCCCTAGTGCGAAGGCAGATTACCAAAAGAGACAACCTACATGATCGCAGAATGCTGAGCACGATCACAAAATGTTATAGAGACTGACGCCGGGGTATATTTGAAATTTCACCATTTTCAAACCCAAAATCATCATATACATACACTCCAGACCTTTATTCTTCATTGACACATATAGAGAAGAATATTAATACATCTTTAAAGAAGAAGAAGAACATACCTTAGTATAGATTTTAGTTTAGGGTAAAGATTTAGAGCAAGTTTTCTAAAATTCTTGAGTGGATTGAAGAGTGTGGGCTTTGCTTGTATTATCTTTCACTCACTTTTTCTTTCATTGTTCTTGAATGCTAAATTTGTAGAGTTAATTGAAGCATGGTTGTTGATTTATATATGGGTCTTGATTCTCTTGCTTTCATGCTTATTTGATGACTTACTTGTAAAATCAAGAGGGCTTCTCCCAAATTGCTCTAAATTACTTGAATTGATTTGTTGGTTCTTGCATATCTTCTTGTGTAACTTAGATTTGAGGTAGGACCTTGAATATAGCTTAGTCTTTAATTATTTCTCTAGTAGGTGTAGTTGAGGGGGAAGATTGCATGATAGCCATGGGTTTATAAGCTAAGAACCTTAAAAGGGACTCAACGGCTAAGGTCTTGGGAGTTTTGCTTTTTTGGTGCTCAAGCCAGGCGTGTCTTTGAGCATCTCGTGTGAGAGGCCATAGTTGGCTCTTGTGAAATATCATTCCCTTAACTAGGGTGACTATAAGTAACCTAGCCTACCTATAGGGTAAATTTGACGCTAAGTGTGATGGATAGATTGAGGTTTAATTGATTCCCATATCTCATATCCCAGCTCCCTTGCTTGATAAGTCCTTACCCAATTGTTCTTAGGAGTAGTTAGTTTAGTTTCACCCAACTTAGTTAGAATTCTTGCTTGGTAGTCGCCTATCGATTCAAAATCTAGTAGTTATAGGTCCTTACTCTACTTATTTACTGACACATTATTCCCTATGGGATTCAACCCCCACCTTTAAAGTTGGGTATTGTGCGATGACGACTGCCCCTACTTCCTTTGAGTAGCTGGGTTGAGTAACATAAAAAATGGTGTCGTTGTTGGGGAATAATACGCACATTAAGTTAATTTAGGACTTGTAGTCTACCCTTTTTTATTTGAGTAATTGATTATATCTTTTGTTTTATTTTTTTTTCTTTTGTTATATGTCTAAATGTGATGAACACTTGCTTAAGGAGTGTAAGCCCTTTTTTTATCTCCTTCGAAGTATTGCACTTCATGCTGAACAAAATGGTGTTGAGGAAGTGCATAGACATGAGAGTGTTATGAGTCTAGATTGGCTCACTTACTTAAATCTTAGGCTTGCCAAAAAAGTAGCCTAAAGGTTCCAATTGCTCAACATGAGGGATGATCTCAGGAGCTATCTTGTTGTACAGGTTATGAGTTGGACCATTTGAATGGGAAACTGATGTTTTAGAGGTCAAATTGAAACTAAGCAATGAAGCAATTGAGGTCCCCAACTCAAAGGTGGCCAACTATGAGTTGGATCCTTAAAAAGGAGTCAAGGGGATAGCAGGACCAAGCGTAAATGTTATCTCCTCTCCGTAAGAGCGCATCACGGTAAAGGAAATCCATTAGAGTTTGTTTTTAGTATATATCTTTATTTTTTTTAATCTTGAGGTTTTTTGAAAAGGGACGGGCCAATAGCAACGCAGAAGTTTCATACAAAGGTGCCTTGAGGTCAATCTTAGGGGAGACCATTCGAATGGTTGAATTGATGACTTCGCTTCGATCTCTTCGACTGAACCTAAAGG
>JAABOM020058624.1:0-13696 GCA_011800125.2 Solanum clarkiae
CAACACTATAGAGATAATATCATATATATATATATATATATATATATATATATATATATATATATATATACACACACTTCTTTCATCATCATATACATACATTCCTTTTTATCATTCTATTATCATTTCATCATCAAATATTCATTCAACTCATAAAATAAGCGCTGGGCCTTTAATTCCTCAACGAACCATAATCGAATATTTTATTAAATACTTAGAGGGCGTGTAGTGCTAGTGTAAAACCATGCAATTCAAGAGTGTTATCAATCTAGAAAATTCACTGTAAAACTATCAATAGATACTTGGTAACACCCTCAAGCAATATACGTCATAACACTTCATCAAATCTTACAATAGATTTTAGAATCATAGCTCAAAACATAGTAAAACAATCATAATTTCATAAACCCAACATAGTGTGAAGTGGTTTTCATAATAAATAAGACCCGTGAGTAAATCAACTATAAACCATGCAATTTCAAAGAAAAGGAAACTTGGGCATCATGTGTGAAAAAAATCCATGAGAGAAACCCACATAGCTTAGCTTTGGAGATGAAACTGATGAAAATTGGGAATGGAGACTTGAAGCTTGAGAGTAAATCGTTAGATTTGGATGAGGTTTGCAATTTGAATTTAGGAGATGAAATATTGGCTAAGTGTTTGAATGTGCATTGGGGAATATTTAGAATGATACGAGGGTGAAATACAGCCAAGTGTAGGTATTTTCACACATTGGAAGGCTTAGGCCTAAGACCCAAAAGTTTTGGACAAAACTAAAAAACTATAATGCAAAATACATTGGGGCGTGTCGTACCCCAAACGTGGATTAACACTATTTTTTGTCAAACGTTGATATTTTTAAATTCTCTATTGTTGCTCTAAAGTTAGGGTTAGTTTTGTTCCCCACTCTTTTTGACCCTTTGAACAAGAATATGAACTCAGATTTTTGAAATAATGTATGAATTTTGAGATATATGAAAATTATGATTTCGGACATTTCAGAGGCACATTTTTGGGCCATTTTTGGGGTTGTTTCACCTTGGCCGGCATAGAAAAACCGAGAAAAATCATACACCAGTCCGCACCCTTCGCACGACGCGGAGCAGGTGCAAAATGCCTTCCAACACTAATTAGAGCCTTTGGCACATCATAGCCACGGAGCGGATGGCCACTAGAATCATATATTAGCAAAAATTATTTTTCACTATGAGTCCTTTATAATTCGGGTTATACCTATTCCTAGTAAATTTCTCCCCCTGATTGAGAATATGAAGTCAGATATTCTATATCATGCCTGAATTTTGAGATACATGGGAATTACAATTATGGGCATTTTCGAAGCACATTTTTAGGGCGTTTCAATATCTCCCTCTTTGGAACATTCATCCCCGAAAGTCAGAGAAATGTTCCTAAGAGTCGTAATCATGAATATTTCAGTTCGGCATGAATGCAACAAATGCATTTAATCATCATTTTCAAACATATCAATTTGAATGTCAAAATCATCATAAAATTTTTAACATAAATATAAATGCATGCAAAATGACATAAGGGCTGAAACTTAAGAATTTTAATCATATAGGGGACTTCATTAGTACCTTCATCTTGAGTAGAGTGGAAGAGAATGTGGATATCGATTTCTCATGACCGCCTCAGCATCCCATGTGGCACCTTAAATTTGTTTGTTCCTCCAAAGGACATTAACGGAAGCTATATCTTTGTTCCTCAACCTCTTCACTTGCCTATCAAAATTGTCACCCGGAGCTCATCATAAGTCAAATTATCTCCTATAGCACCTATAACATCCAAGGGCACTATGGCACTTGGGTCACCCACACGCTTTCTCAACATGGACACATGGAAGACCAGATGAACCATAATCATTTCCATAGACAACCCCAAATCATAAGCACACTTACGCACTCTCCTCTAGTCTTATAAGGATCAACAAACCTTGAGCTCAATTTCCCCGTCATGCCAAACGGGACGACGACTCTTCATAGGTGAGACTTTCAAGTAAATCTAATCGCCAACTATAAACTCAAGATCTATTCTCCTCACATCAGAGTAGTACTTTTTTCCACTTTGGGCTGCTTTCAATATCTACCTTATCAACCTTACCTTATCCATAGCTTCCATGAAAAAATCCATCCCTAGTAGAGCAATTTCCCCTACTTCAAACTACCCAATTAGGGATCTACAACGCATACCATAAGGAGTTTCGAAAGGAGCCATACCAATACTTGAGTGATAGCTAATGTTGTAAGAATGTTCATCCCAACTACCCTTGAACTCCAAAACACAAGCTCTAAGCATATCCTCAAGAGTTTGGATAGTTCTCCAGGCTTGACCATTCATTTGAGGATGAAAGGCCATGCTAAGCTTATCTTTGGTACCAAGACCTCTTTGGAAGGACCTCCAAAAGTGAGAAGTGAATTGAGCACCACAATTCGAAATGATAGACAAGGGAAACCCATGCAAGCTAACCAACTCATAAATGTACAACTTGTCATAATCTTTAACACAATAAGTAGTTTTGACCGGTGAGAAGTGAGCCAACTTTGTCATTCTATTCACAGCAATCAAAATAGAGTCAAAATATTTCCTTGTCTTATGCAACCCAACCACAAAATCCGTGTTGATCTCTTCCCACTTTCAAGTAAGAATCTCTATGTTTCGGGCTAGGCCACCCTACCTTTGTTGTTTGACTTTCACTTGTTGGAAATTGCAACATCCGGATATGAACTTGCCATTGCCTCCCTTCATACCACCCCACTGATAAACTTCCCTCAAGTCTATATATCTTTGTAGAGCTAGGGTGAATAGAATAGGATGAATTATGGGCCTCCTTCAAGATCAATTCTTTCTGGTCATCCACATTTGGCACACACAATCTACCTTGGTATCTAAGGGCACTATCTCTTCCTTAGGAGAAAACCACCACTTTACCATCCCTCACCAAGACCTTCAACTCTAGCAAAGTGAGGTCAATATCTTATTTTGCTTTTACCTCTGGAATCAAGGAAGACATAGAACCATCACCAACCACTACACCACCATTATCAACTTCATCAAACCTGACCCTCAACTTTGCCAACATGTTAACCTCTCTAAACACCTCTTTTTCACCATCATCAAGGTGAGATAGAATAGCCATAGACACCGTACTTAGAGTATCAACCATAACATTAGCTCGGGGTGATAATGCGCACTCATATCATAATCTTTAAGGAGCTTTAACTACCTTCTTCTTCTCAAGTTAAGATCTTTTTAGGTCAACACATATTGGAGACTCTTGTGGTCGGTAAACACATCAGCGTGAACCCTATACAAGTAGTGATGCCAAATTTTAAAAGTGAATACCATGACCACCAATTCAAGATCATGGGTGGGATAATTCTTTTCATGCACCTTAAGTTGTCTAGATTCATATGCTATCACCTTAATTTTTGCATCTTAACACACCTCAACCCAATTCTTGAGCCATCACAATATACAATAAATCCTTCCAACCCTTCCGGTAGAGCTAAGATAGGAGCAAAGACAAGCTTATCTTTCAAAGTTTTGAAACTCTTTTCTCACTCATCGATACATATAACAAGCTTATCTTTCAAAGTTTTGAAACTCTTTTCACACTCATCGATACATGTAAATTTCACCTTATTTTATGTATATTTAGTCAAAGGAGGAGCAATTGAGGAGAAATCATTTACAAACCTCCGGTAATATCCTGCCAAACCTAAGAAACTTCTAATGTCCGATGGAGTCAAAGGTCTAGGGCATTTTATAATCACCTCTAATTCATAAGGTCTGCCTTAATGGCATCACCCAACACCAAATGCCCTAGAATAGCATCCTCTTTCAACAAAAATGCACAATTTTCACATTTAGCATACAACCTCTCCCTCTCACAATTTGCAACACCACCCTCAAGTGATTCATATGCTCCTTTTCACTATGGGAATAAATCAAGATATCATCAATAAAAACCATCACAAACAAGTCAAGATAGGTTTTAAAGACCCTATTCATGAGATCCATAAAAATAGTCGATGTATTAGTCCACCCAAAGGACATAACCATAAACTCAAAAGAGCCCATAGCTAGTTCGGAAAGCGGTCTTTGGGATGTCACACTCCCTCACTCTCACTTGGTGATACCTACACCGAAGATCAATCTTAGAAAAGTGACTTGTCCCTTGAAGTCGATCCAAAAGGACACCAATCCTTGGCAGAGGATACTTTTCTTTAAGGTTACTCTATTCAGTTGGTGGTAATCAATGCACATCCTGAGAGAATCATCCTTTGTCTTCATAAACAATGCTGGTGCACATCAATGTGACTTACTAGACCTTATGAAACCTTTTTTCTACGAATCCTCAGTTGCTCTTTCAACTCGTTCAACCCCACCAGGGCCATACAGTAAGGGGAATAGAAATGGATTAAGTATCGACTAGCAGGTGTACACAAAAATCTATTTCCCTTTTGGGAAGACCACCGGGAAGCTAATCCGAAAGATATCAAGAAACTCATTAACCACCGGAACCAACTCAATAGGGAGGACTTTGGAGACAACATCTCTAAACCTCACAAGATGATAGGGACAACCCTTAGAAATCAACTTTTGTGCTTTAACGCAAGAAATGAATCTACCCTTGACCACCATATTACAACTTTACTACTCCAAGACAGGCTCATTAGGAAATTAGAGTTTAACCCTACATATTCTAAAATCAATAAAAGCATAATATACGTGCAATCAATCCATCCCAAGATTGACAACAAAATCAACCATCTCACCAAAGGGGGTAGACACTTCATAAGGTTCACGCAAAAAATGGGACTAACATGATGCATTTTTGCAACAAAAACAGTAATAAAAGAAAGATTGGCACTCGAGCCTATCAAAGCATACACATCAAAATCAAAAACCTTTAGCATACCGGTGATTACATTAGACACCTCATTCACCCCTTATCTCTCTTGAAGAGCATAGAATCTATTTTGTCTTGGTGTACCCCCTTGTGGGCCTCCTCTTCCCCTTTGACGCACATTTAGACTTTGACCTTATGGACAACCATCTGTACCTTTGTTTTGTGTATGAGGACAATCAATAACTTTGTGACCCATCTCATAATAACCAAATAAAGCATTAGAATTCCTCAAACATGGACAACTATGATTCATTCCACACCTTGGGCATCTAGGTTTTACCATTCCTTCATTTCCACCTTGAATCTTAGATTATCATTAGAAAATCTCTTACTAAGAGCATTGGAAGACCCTTAGACTTAGAATATGTGGCCTTGAGGAAACTGGCCATGCTTGGCACCTTTGAAACCATATTCAAAACGAGCCCACTTGGACTTACCACTTCTTCTTTTTCCAAGCTTTTACCCCTCAAATTATTCTGCATATGTCATGAGCGGGACAAATCCATATCACTTACTAGTATGGAAGTACGACAATTCTCATTAACCAAGTTGAATACTCATGACACAAACTTGGTCCTCTTTGATCTAGGCTCGGCAACCAATTGTGGGGCATACTTGGAGAGTTGGTTGAACTGGAGGGCAT
Source organism: Solanum clarkiae (assembly GCA_011800125.2). NCBI lineage: Eukaryota > Viridiplantae > Streptophyta > Magnoliopsida > Solanales > Solanaceae > Solanum > Solanum clarkiae. The sequence continues at coordinate 5,577 of JAABOM020058624.1, forward strand.
ACTCCCTCACATTTATGGAACATCGCTTAAGGTTCATAAACTCGATCATCTTAGCCTCCCTTAGCATAATAGGAAAGAACCAGTGGACAAATGCGACTTTGAACTATAACTAGGGGATAGCATCATCATTTCCCTTCTCCAACTTCTATTGTGTAAACCAAATTTGAGCCACTTCTTTATGTTGGTAGGCAGCCAACTCCACCTTTTCTTCCAAATTTACCCCCATGATGGATAGCACCTTGTACACATCATCTATGAACTCTTGGGGATCCTCATCAGTCTTGGATCCATGAACTCTGGTGGGTTCATTCTAGTGAAATACCTCACCCTAGAAGCCAGAGTGGGAGCATGAGGGGCTTGGGCCCCTTGGATGATTTGGTTGGTCATAGCATGAGCCAATATAGAGTTAGCATCTCAGAACTCATCTTGGCCTACCCCTCCATATTGAGGAGTGGGAGGGGCCGATTGCTCTTGGGATGTACAGGTTCTCCTTAGTCTTCCTCTTGGAATCAGCATGATCTAGAATTTCAAAGAGCATTTGTTAGGGGAAAAATCTTTGCACTTATATCTAAAGTATGAAATAGACCATAAAAAAGTAAAGCATTTCCTAAAATGCCTCATAGCCTCCCATTCATAGTTGTGGCGTGCTTCACAACCATTAATAAAACTCTAATCGATGTGGTGTATTGGATTTCGAGGACCATTAGTAACGTAGTGCTCTGATACAAAGTTCGTCACGATCCAAGGCTAGGGCCTTGACGTGAGATGGCGAATGGGAAACCTAAGGGACCCAAACAAGTCTCTTAGTATATCAATCACACATCCTTATTCGTGGAAGCAAAGTAAACAACAACAAGAGATCATACAAAAAGAGAAGCGGGACTAAGGGAAGTCTTTGATAATCATAAAGACATAAAGAGTCAAGGTTGTAGCATAAATACATCATAATATTCTAACATCACCTCTAAACATAGAATGGAGTGGGGGCCAAGACACTTTTCGGGGTCACCCTCATAATAAGATGTGCTCAACTAAAGAAGTATCAACATAGAAAGAATAGTAAACATAGTGTCCTCAGACTTGAGGAGTCACCAAAGCTTTCTTTAATGGATCATACTAGCGACGTGGAGGATTATCATGTGGTGCACCGGTTCCTATATGGCAATATCATGTAGGCATATAGTATGCGCTAGTACGTTTGAATGTACTAAGTATGTATGATGAAATGCAATAAGATATATTGCAATATAGTCAAAATGCATAGTAATAAGCAATAGATAAGTGAGATCTCAATATGGTTTGCATGGTCAATGCTCGAAGTAAACATGCTTTTAATCATTCCACTTGCATAGAACATTGTACATCTGCGAGAAGAGACCCTAATCAAAAAAAGTAAGACCAAGCAAGCTACAACTAGGAATCCTGATGATTACCCAACATCGGTAAAGAGGTGGTCCACTTGCCAAGGAAAACCATACTTCACCTCATGGGAGTTGGTCCCATTTTGGAGAAGTAACCCCCTTATGGGAATTCGTCCAATTTCGGGGTAGATTTCATGATAAAGTGCACTAAATAAATCCACCAGTATTGTAAGAGTAAAGGATAATACTATCTTGGAACATAATTTGAGGAAAGGAGTATGGACCCTTGAAGATACTCCACGTTGACATCCAATCAATCGGTACGAATTCTAATCCCATTTACTTAAAATTATCATACTGTAATCATAACATGAATAGCTTTTAAGAACATGTAAACATGACATGAGTTGCTCTTAAACATACTTGATCTCTAATGGTGAACCTAACTTGAAACATGAGAGTGGATCATAATCATACATGAACACTTGCTTTAACATGAATGGCTCACAAGAGGTAAAAATCTTGAAATAGGGCTTAACTTCATACTTGTAACATCATAGATACTTTTCATGAATTCAATAAATACTTAAAATCCCTTAATCATCATATAGTCACTTGACATGTAAACCATGTAGTAGATTATCAAATAACTTGAGAATTCTTGACTTGATATTTTATCAAACACTTTGTGGGTGTACAATGCTTGTTCAAAATCCTGCAATTCAAGAGTGTAATAATATGATAAAACTCAATGAAAATCAACCTACAAACATATAGTAAAACCCTCATATAGGATATCTTGAAACACATCATCAAATCGCACAATAGATCATAGTTTAATAGCTCAAAACATGCACAGTCTCAGCAAATATATTCAAATCATGGTTTGATCTTGAAATAGATAGTCATGCATAATTGATCATCATTTCACAAAACCCCAAGATTATTTATAATCATAATCCGTAAAAGAGATACCCATAGAGGATACAACTGAAAACATGTAATTTTCATAAAAAGGAAGATTGGGCTCCATGGGTGAAAGGACCCAATTGATGAAATGCACATATCTCAAACATGGGTTATCTTGAGTTGAGCTTAAAGGGAACTTGTACCTTCAAGAGAATCCTTGAGTCCCAAAGTTAGGCTTGAAATCCTTGAAATTTTAATGGGATATTTCGTTAAGTTTTGGAGAGGTTTTGGAGAGAGTATTGAGTGATACAGAGTTGATAAATGGCTAAGCATAAGTTGGCATGGGGTACAACCCCAATGCACTGGACAAGATAGGAAAAATGGGGAACAAAATACATTTGTCTGTGACCTTCGCACAATGCGAACCAGGCGCAAACTGCCCTCCCACACTAACCCGCGCCCCTAGTGCTTTGTGGCCAGGGCACGGATGGCCACTGAAAATAGTAAATTAGAAAAAATTATTTTTCACTACAGGTCCTCTAAAATTTAGATTATACCCATTTCCCACTCGATTTTTCCACTGATTGAGAATATGAAGACAAAATTTTGATATCACACATGAATTTTGAGATATATGGAAATTGTGATTATGGGCATTTTCGGGCACATTTTTGGGGCATTTTAGTTGTGGATTTAGCCACTCATGCTATGTCTAGATGAAGAGATTATGAATTGAGAAGACATAATTAAACACTTACATAACAGAATTATGAACAAGTAACCCAATATCAATAAGAATCACAAGGTTTAAGATCAAATCCAACTACAACTGTTCTCAAAGACTCTCTTACAATTTTCTCTCTCATAATCTTGAGTTCTCTGGGTTCCAGGCTAAAATTATCAGAACTAACATGTGCTTATGAACAGAAAATCTGTAGCAACTTTGTAATTTTCCCCAAAATCATGGCCAACCCTTAATGCTGCAAAGATAAACACAACACATAAAACCCACTAATATCTCATTGAGAACACACAAAATAGTAAGTGTAAGCATCAAAAGTGTTGTATTTTTGCAGCTCATCAACATCCTCAACTTAAAATTGTTGCTTGTCCTCAAGTGATGGACCCAATCTATATAAACAATACAGTAAAACATACACATCAACTGAATGGCATACATCACATAAAGCTCAGACTCAGATACCAACACCAACTTTTAAAAACATGATCAGATAGTTATTTAGAAAACCAAGACAGACTGGTGCATGTGACAACACAACTATGACAAGTAAGTTACTATCAACAATCCACAACCACTGAACAAGCATAGTGCTAGCAATGCAACGCAAGTGCCCTCTTAGAAAGAAGTCCCATATATGATACTTAGTGATGTTTCCATGTTTAGTGTTGGGACAGTACAAAATCGCTCACTCTCATAAAAGATATTCATGTATGATGACCATAGGCTTGCCCTTATACTAATGACTCAGGGCTTCAAATAACTATATTAGGATCACATTAGGAATTTCTTGGCTTGTAATGTAGGCTCAGGGTGCTTTGGTATGATATTTTCAGAAAATAGTGACTAAAGGCCCTACTTGAAACTGCATTTTTCTACACTTTTACCATACCAAATTTGTTATTTTCACCTTATATTCCCTTTTTCCTACTTCAAGCTTTTTTGGGAGCTTTCTTTTCATTTTTTAGCTTTTTGCCTTATTTTTCCACTCCACTTTGCTTTTTAGCTTAGAATTAAGGAATGATTTATTTTCTTGCACCCACTGCATGATTTTTCTCCTTTTTCTTTGTATTCCAAACTCACCCATTTATTTTGGTGCTTTCACCCTTACACCAGTCACTATCAACTTAAACATTTGTCAATTGTTGAGTTGCACAATATCCATCCTCTAAACTAGTGCTACTTTTGAAAGCAACCCTCAACTTAGAATTTTTTTTACCTCAGTCAGGGTACATATTGTTCAAGGAAAGACTAGGGATAATTTCAAGATTTTGCAGCCTACAAGGCCAGGTTAATCGGATGTTTTCAAAGAATCGGTACATGTTAGGCTCGAAGATTAGGATCAAGGGATATATCATCAATTGGGATGGCCATTTTTAGGCTAAAGTGGATTATTTAGAAACAATGGCCTAAAATCATTTCCTAATCCAATTAATTTACAATCTACCTTAGAGTAACACAACAAGTTTTTAATTTGGAAAAAATACATGAATTTGTTAAGTTATGCTCACACTCACATGGCACTACATATACTATAAGCAAATGACTCATAGATCATTCTTCTTTATCTCAATGTATTCTCATTTGTCCGAATAGATATTGTCACGCACCTAAACATGCATAGTTGCAATCTAACTGCTCAATTAAAAAGAAAATTTATGTTGGGTACCATTTTTCAAACAAAACATAAAAACATTCTATATTGCACTAGTATTGGTACTCTATGCTACAAATATTATCTAAACATTCTAAACGTGTTGGTTCAATGTAAAATAAATATCCACAAGGAAAAGGAACACAGGTAAGAAAACCCTGGATCAAAAATTTGTCTAGTTCTAGACCAAAACTACATAGATTTCACTAATTCCCATAACTACCCACACCTTATCGAAAAAGATGTGAATTGTCCCTAATGCACCAAATCAAGCCAAAATAAAACATGAGGGGTCAAAAATTATACCTGGGAGCGTACGAGCTAGTCTTTGGCTAAGTCTGGCTACCTTCTTCCTATGGGGTGGTCTGCTCAGCATTGGTACTCTTTCTGGAGGGGCTAACACCCCTTATCTATGTTGTCGCTCGAACTTGTCTCATCTCCTCATCATGCCTCAATCTTCTCAAAGAAATCTCGACCTTATTCTCCTCTGTCATTCTCTTATATACATTTATCTCTGCTGGCTCCTCATTCGTGCAAGGTCTCTTCTCTAGGGAAGACTGCATAGGCTCCTCGAGAGCAACTAAATCAGCTACCTGCACCTGAGGTATCATCGATGGTAGGGAAAATGTTGCCACTAGTGCAACTACAATGTCAGCTCAGAGTTGCTGCATCTCCGTCTACATAGCTTACGAGTATGAAAGCTGGGCCTCGCCTAATCTCTTCTGTACCCTCTCCTCGAAGGCGTCGATGCGGCCATCCACGATAGAAATACCTTCTAGAATAGTAGCAACTATGGATGCTTGACTCAAACACTCCAAGTTTGCTATCCCTTGGCAGACCAATGGCCTGATATGATGAACAAGTTGAGTCAACGTCAACTCAGCATGTGATAACATTTGCGCCAAGGCCTAGATAGAAGCGACGGACACCCGCAGTAGTAGGCTATGAAATAGTAGCCTATGGCAAGAAAATCAATAGTAGGCTCCTTCTTATCAACTTCCTTAAGCTATGGAGCCCTCGGCTCAGTAGTAGCAACAGTAGTCGTAGCAGACTTAGAACACTCAAGTGGTGGCGTTGGGGCGAATATCTCAGGCATAGGTGGAGGTTGTGCTCAACGAAGTGCCACCGAGTTCTTCAGCCTTGATCAGGCTAGGATACAATATATGACAGGCCTTAATTATCTAGTCCAACTAATGTAACATCTCCACCCTTGGCTCTAGACAGAACCTTTAAATCAAGTACAGCAATGGGATGGAGGTCGACCTCTTCAATGCTGCCTAATGGATATGCTCAGCAATGAGGCATGGCCAGTCAATCTTATTAATAGCTAAGATGCTAGCAGTCGAAACGGTATGCTTTGACATTAGAATATTATCAGCAAGTGTCGGTCAAATGCTTGATTGAACAACTGACCAGAAAAACTTGGTTGGAAACTGAGTGAAGCCTTAATTATAGGCGTCGAGCGAATAGTAGCCCAAGCCGGTTCCAGACCCTTCTCTGCAATACATTCAAACACCTATCTCATCAATGTGGCATATTACTCATTATCTTTTATCACTAGCTAGTCCATCATATACCCCACTTTTATAGTCGAACTCTATGGTTGATCTGAGGGCTGAAAACATAGGACCAAATAACATATAATGGATGGTGGTCTCAAATATATCCACCTGCTAGCTCCTCATTCTTGTCTCGATCAGTCTGTGATAGGATTTTTCCCCTTGGGAAGAATAAGCTGGATAATCGCTGTGTAAGAGGTATAGAACTCCCTCACCATGGTCGAGGAGTATCGTCTAAGTGATCTAGTCAACCACTCGAGCCTGTATCAGATTATTATGTCCCGAAGTCCTAGGACATAGTCTAGTCTATCATCCATGACCCTGGGCTCCTCATAGATGGATCGGGATGGATTGTTCCACACTCCTAGTTGTGTGCCCTCCGCATATATGTCTCGCATGCCTTTAATAGACCATCGGCTTGTGAAATAATCCAGTGTAGATGAAGATTATAGGGGAGTAATGGAGGACTCTGCCTCTGATCTATACTCAAAGTCATCCTCAGAGATGGACTCCTCTCTGGACGGAGTCATCTGTGTTAACTCGCTCTCATCACTACCTCCCTCCTCAGATTGGTGAGTGTGAGCAACAAGAGCCTAAGCACACTTAGCTCTGGTAATGGCTCTGGTATGTGGTATAGCAACCTCTCACTCTATTGTGACATTTAGGACTTCTAGTGAACTACTCAGCTAAGTGGTCTGCTCATCATCTGAAGGCTCATCCCTGAGCCTCCTCTTCATAGCTCGTATCTCATTCCATTTAGCTTTTGGAATCATTATTCGAAAAACATAGACACATATGCACCATAGGTAACCCCAACAAATCAAAAATAGAATTCAAAAATTATCTTAGTTGAGTTGCGGAAAGGTTTTACGAAAGCACCTTTATGGTTGTACCATTTTTGTAAACTAGTGCTCCTACAATTTAAGTTACTGGAAAAATCCATGAGACCAGGTACGATTCGTAAAGTGGTTCACAAGTTGCAGACTGGGTTGTAGATATTTCCAGTGAGTAATTAATTTCAAGAGGGATTTACTTGACCTATCTTTGAGACATAAAGTGATCTACGACTCGTAGAAGGTCTTATCTGATGGAAACTTAGAAACATCAAGTTTTTGCAATTCTGCACGAGGGGAAATTACAGCTCTTAGAGTGATCCATAGGCCATAAAAGCCACTCGTGATCAAGAAACCTCTGTTACATGAGTTTCTAACTACATTACATGAACCCTAAAAGACTTATTCAACTGACAAATTATTAGCATCATTGTGTATTATAGCTGTTTGCGTTCTTGATTCCCCTATTTTACTGCATTGTTTAACTGCGTGTCATTGCATGTTTCACTGTTGCTGCAGCTGATTAGTGTGAAGATTGAAGTTTATTATTTCTACATATTGTGTTTTTGGCACATACTCCAGCACTCTGCTGTAGTAGTTTATTGTGCACTTTGTGTTCATTGGTGTCTATAGCCTTACATTGTTGTGGTATATTGCTGAGTTTTGAGGAGTGTTGCTGTACATTTGTGGTGGTTATTGTTTGGCGAGCTAAGAGCTTTAGCTAGTGGCGTCTAGATCCTATGGTGGACTAAGGTCATGTCTTCTGGGGGCAGGGGAGAGGGGCGAGGGGAGCGGGAGGGGCAAGAGTTTATTCAAGTTAAGGATAGCATCGTGGAATATAGGGTCTTTGACCAGGAAATCCATAGAATTAGTTAAAAGTTTTAGAAGGAGGCGTATTAATATAGCGCGTGTCCAGGAGACTAGGTGGGTGGGTACCAAAGCCCGGGACGTGGATGGGTTTAAGCTGTGGTACTCGAGTAGTCCCGGAGGTAGAAATGGCGTAGGCATTCTGGTAGATGAGACTCTTAGGGATTTTGTGGTTGAGGTTGGGAGGGTTAATGATAG
>JAABOM020058625.1:0-49895 GCA_011800125.2 Solanum clarkiae
ACTTCTATGGTAGTGGTAAGGTCTGCGTACTTTCTACCCTCCCCAGACCCCACTTGTGGGATTATACTGGGTATGTTATTGTTGAAGATTTCCTGTACTATCTCCGTGTAAGTGTACTAAATAATGTAAGACTGAGTAAGATTGATGTACTCTGGATTTTCCAAAAAACTATTAATACTCATGTATATTTTCTAACTTTAAACACATTTTCACCATTTGGCGGTCAAGGCTAACCATCGCCAAACACTTCGGCGGTACACCAAATGTGCACTTGACTACTTTTGATGCATCATCTGGAAGTCTTGATCTACACAAATTTAGGCGACGCTCCTATGCATTGTTGATCCTGTTTAGAGATACGTCGAACCTATACTAGCATAGCCTTTCTGCTCCACTCATGAGATGTTGAACACTGTAACATCAGGCAGTTGATGTCGCCATTCGGCGATCTGCCGCATATGTCGGCGACACCACTTTGACAGTCTTTTTGGTACTTTTTGCACTGTGTCTGTTTTGTTGAGTATTGCCTTTCAATGCACTTTTATTCTCAATACTTGCATCAAACACACAGATTATTCAACATATGAGGTATAATAGTGCATCGAGGACAATATTTCTTACTCTTTTAAGCCTTAAAAGAGTCCAAAATATGGAATCATCAACACCCCCGACTTGAACTTTTGTACGCCCTCAAGAAAATCTATTATCAATCATTCCATACTCAATGCTTAGAAATAGGGCCACAAGGAGAACCACATACAATCCCCCCTTTGTCATCATCTTCAAAGCTTCCACAAACCACTTACATGATTTTGAAACCTCAAGAGGTGACTAAAGACTATTCAAGATGAGGTCATGCTCTCAATTACCAATGCCATTGCCAATCACTGCTTGAAAACATCACCATTTTCCCTCACAATAAAGAAGATACTATGCACATAAGATTAGGACATTAATTCCAAGTATCTAATCAACACTCACACTCACAAACGAGAAATAACATGTAAGAATCTACACATAGCCTTTCCCTTATTCTTAATTGGTATTCACTCAACGTAATCCACATTAAGATCACGAAGGACTTTGTTCAGGTTGTAATGGAGGGTTACAGATGGTAGGATAGCATATGGGTAAGAGTTACTCATCCCTCTTTGGACACACACTCATTGTTTTCATGATTTTCTTTTATTCTTATTCCTATTTCTTTTCCATATGACATCTTTTGACTTTGGATTACAATCCTAGGTATCTCCTTTGCAACTATTCTTGAACAATTTTGGAGGGTCCTAATTTTCAAGAAAGTTCATTTTCTTTCATCGTTTTTCAATCATTTTTCCTCTTTCTCTTTTTCTCATCATGCAATGACTCCCCCTTCTTTCTTTTTCCTTTTCTTTCCTCAACATTTATATGAGTGACACCCCTCTTCTACCAGTATCCCTAACTTTTGGCTTTGGCCAATAGTTTAGCTAATTGAAGCTCAAGGAGGGAATGGTGAATAAAAAGAAGGGATTATCTTTCAAAACAAAGGTCAAGGGTACATGGTTTCCAAAGAAAGGTTTAAGGCTCAAAAGGGATTCACTAAGGATAAAATCGTTGTCAATGGAGGCTTATATTGTCAATGTGGACTCAAGAGAAACTAAAGAAGATCCAAGGACCTCTCCTTATCCGTAATCAACCAAGCTACACATCAAACAAACTAGGAAAGTTTAGATATCAACAATATGCTTTTAACTAATTTCCTCAAGTCAGATGTGATGTGCTATAAAAATACAGTATTTTTGATGCTTAAAAGTTGAAATTTTGTGTGTTCTCACTGCGATGTTAGGTGATTTTATGTGGTTTTATGTTTTACTTTTAGGATTCTAGTGTTGGCCTTGATTTTCGGAAGAAAATGCAAAAATTACTGATTTTGGTTATTTATGAGACCGTTTTCGGGCCATAGTGTACTCTGCCGTAAAGGAGTTTTCATGGACAATTTCAGTAAGGGGCTAATTTTCTGAAGTTTGTTCTACTAACAGCAGACATGTAGTGGATTACTTTACAAGTTGTAGGCCATGTTTCGCGCGTCTTGAGAATCAGAGAAAAAGGACTTTTTGAATATTCATCAGACAAAACCTCCTACGACCCATATAACACTTTACAAGTCATAGACTTGTTTTGTAGCAAGATAGTACAAGGTCCTAATTATGGGTCGTGGAATGTATTATGCCCAGTAAAGCTGGTCATGAGGTGTACCGGCCCAACTATACTATTTTGTTTAGGATTTTTATTTTAAATATTATAAATAGGTTTTTAGGTTATTTTTGATTAATTTTACAGATAGCTCAATAATTAGAGAAGAAACATAGTGAGATTGAGTAGAGATAACATTCGAGAGTTTTGAGAAACACTTATACTTTGATTTGGTCTTTAATCATATGATTGTATTCGATATTTGGATTTGCTTGCTAATAATTCAATTGTGTAAGTTCTCTATTATGTTATTCCAATTCATAAGTCTTACATCTACACAAATTATGAGTAGCTAAATCTACAACTAGGGTTATGGGAACCATAAAGAACTAACAAGGTAAAACTAGATAATTCGTAATTCTTGAAAAGTGTGCATGCATGTATTAATTAACTCTTCTTTGTTTTACATATTCTTTTATGGTGGCCAACATTAGAACCTGCTTGGTGTTACTAACTAGACCAAGATAGTAAGGAATATGAAAAGAGATTAACTAATTGACTTTGATTGATGTGTTCTCGTCTAATCAATCGAACTAGGCTAAAGGGAGGTTGTACTAGGACTAATAGGTAAGGATTAGTAATGCACACTACGGAGATGAGCCAAGTCACATAGTGAAATTCACCTCTTGCCTGAACCAAAGGATTTGGTGAACTTAACTTACCGTCCTCATGCTACACTCTGGAAAAGAATTAAGTTATTTGGTGATAGTTAGAGAATCATAGGCAACACAGTACCCTAGTTTCTCTCCATATTAATGTAACTCTTGTATTAGTTAGGTTTACTTTTCTACTGATTATTGCAAACCCCTCCCCTCCCCCCCCTTTTGGGGAAGTAAGTTGGTTAATCACTTAAATTGCACCTAATTGAATTCTCCTATGCTGACGTATTCCCTTAGGTTCTACCCTAACCTTGGTTAGTTTCTACTTCCTAACCACGATCGCTTTATCCTAAAAAAAGAGGTGTAACTTGGATGAAATATGGATTTTGGCACCGTTGCTGTGGAATACGGCTAGACTTTGCTAATTTAGGTGATTTGAGTATTAACCTTGTTTCCGTAGTTTTATGTTTTTTGTTGTTTTTGTTCTTTTTTAGGGTGTAAGAGTAGTTTATGCCCAACAGTAAAGTCTAGGCAAACCCTTGACTCTATTTGACCCAGAGATCCATAGAACGTTGAGAAGAATAACCTCAGATAATGCCAACAATGGGACTAATGCGACTCTGAGCAGGAAAGAGAATTAGAATGCTGACCATGAGAAACCACCTCCTCTTAAGGATATTGCTCCATAGCCACAAGATTTTAATGCCAATGCTTATCAGTGCAATCAATACAGGTTATATGCTATGGCTATGGAATGTCCCGAACCACAAGATAGTTGATGATGCCTTCGTGGAGATCTTCTACCATGCCCTTTATAAAAGTAGTAAGGCTTGTGTTGATATTATTATGGGGGCATGTTCTTAGATCATCCATTTGCAAGGATACTCAAAAGAATGGAGAGAGTGGTCAACACAATCGTGCATGGGGGCAAAGGGACAAAGCATCTACCTAAAGTTTGTGCGCTGTCAGTGTTGGTTTCAAGCAAGCTAAGATAAATGAAGAAATTATGTAAGAGCTTCCTCAAATTCACATGGGCATGGAGGTGATAACAAAGTAGAACAGGAGCGACTCAATACAGTGGTTCATCATCCTCCATATACACCTATGCATGTTAAGTCTTACTATCAGGAGGACACTTGTTTTATTGTTAATCAGGTGGCAGTTTTTCAGACCAATGCCCAAGGGTCCAATCTAGACTATTGGTTCCAAGGTCAAGGAAACCAAAGTTAGAACTTCACCAAAGATGGAGCTTTCAGGGATAACCACAGAGGATACTATGATAGGAACAAGGGCCAAGATAGAGACATAGATTGAGGTCTCAAAGATGGGTACAAAAATAGTCCGTCTGTGCCACCACACAATAGCGACACAGGTACAAGTAGCTCATGAACTGAGGAGATATTTGATCATCTATTAAAGAAAGTCGAGACACAAGATGAGACTCTGAGGGGGGTGAAATATAAAATCTCCAGTATTAACCAAAAAATTGTCTTATTTTGTTTCTATCAAACAACTTGAGCAATAATTCGGTCAAGTTTCGACTCAACTCAATCAGCATTAGAAGGGTACACTATCAAGCAACACAGTTTAGAATGCTAAGAATGAAGGATAACGGATGACGGTTACTACTCTTGGTGGCAAAAGCACCATTGATCCTTCGATGCTAGTTGATAATGATGATGTTAGAGAGGTGATGGTTGTGACCAAGGAAGTGGATACTGGAGATGATCATGGCAAGGATGGGGTAAGTGAAGCTACTGATATTCCATAGAAGTTGAAGCCCATTCCTAGGACTCCTCCCCCCTTCCCTCAAATAATCAAAAAGAGGGCAGAAGAAGGCAAGTTCAAGCACTTTCTCTCCATATTGCAATAACTCTCTATCAACATCCCTATCATTAAGGTGTTAGAGAAGATGCCATGGTATGCAGAGTACATGATGGAGCGAATTACGAATAAACACACTGTAGGTGAAGAGCTCTCAGAAGAGCTTCAACATTGCAGTGCGATTGCTAGAGGTCCTCGGTCCAAAAGCAAGAAGATCCTGACGCTTTTACCATATCCTGCACTATTGGAGATGTGGAGTTTTCAAGGATAATATATGATCTAGATGCCAATATTAACATGATGCCTCGTACGGTATTCATGAAGTTGGGATTTGGAGCCCCCACTCTGATGAGAATGCGGTTGTTAATGGCTAACTACACATTGAAGAAGCCCGTGGGGATACTGTATGATGTGCTTGTGAAAGTTGAAAAGTTCATATTCATCACAAACTTTGCAATCCTAGATTGTGAAGTTGACATCGACGTCCTAATCATCATGGGAAGATCATTCCTAGCCACTGGGCGAGCACTAGTGGATATGGAAGCTGATCAACTCAGGTTCAAACTGAATGACGAAGAAGTTGTCTTTTATATTTGTCAGTCTATGAAAAGGCCAGATAATTTAAAGAATAAAGTCTGGGCAATTGGTGAAGTTTGAGCAACCAAGTTGTCCAAGTCATGCCCCGATAATAAATTAGGAGCTACTTGGGAGGCAACCCAAAGTTTTTGATGTAATAGTTGTAGTTATAGCTTTATTTTTAGTTTTTGGACTCATAAGCAGTTTATTTTCCTGTATTTTGGTTGTAATTTTGGACATTGGGTTGGCTGCATATAGGGTAACAATGTATTTTGTGAAGAATGTGCATGTACATGGCTAAGTCAGCCACCCTTGGCTAAAAAGGTCAACATGAAATGCTTCTACGACTGGTTCTATGAGCCATAAATACTTTAAAACCCATACACCATCTTGTATACATTTCCAATAAGCAAAAAAATGTGCATTCTAATCCATTAGCCAACTTTATGATTCGTAGATAAAACTGTGGGTCATGAATGCAGCTCATGGACCCCAAGTAAGTTTTTTGAATTTTTTACTACGTGTTGGGGTCTCTATGACCAACTCTATGTGTGTACTTCATGTTACGACTCATAGAGTGGTCTTGAAAACCCAATCCTAAAAACTATGGTTTGGATATCCTACCAAATCACAATTCATGAACTGTAAAACACTCTAAGACTCATAATCAGTGTTTCGTAGAGTCCATATCCATGAGATTTTAATTGACCCATTCAAAGTATAAATATTGAGGTCAAACTATTTTGACCCTATTTCAGCCCTAATTTACAAAAATACTTGGTCAACCCCCACCTCCAAACTTTCCAACCACCGACAGCGATCACCACCACCTCTTTTCAGCAAAGTTTGGTGACTTATAATTTAGTGTCTCATCCCCTCCTTTATGTTTTACGATCTAATCACACAAATTGGTAAGTTTTCGATTAATCTAATACCATGAATTTGCCTGTATTTGTATGGTAAAATTTGAAAATTATGTGGGGAATGGTTGTGTTAGGGACAAAACCATGTGTGAAAATGACATGTTTAAATTGTGGTTTCCCATTCTTGGAATATGTGTCTAAAATCGGAATTTGGTGTGGTTATTGTGTTGTAAGATTGAATAATATGCTTTGGCACCTACTAAATCACGCACCATTTGTGATGAGTTGATTGTGTGTGTAAATTGTCAGGTGATGAAATAGGTGTATAATTTTGTATTTAATTCATGTATACAGGGTCGTAAGGGATGGAAGAAGCATGTCTTATTATTTTTGATAGGGTACATTTGTTGACTATCATGTTAGGGTATTGATTGTTTGGTGAAAATCTTGTGGGTGGGTGCGTATTGATTCGATACTATTAGACTACAATTGAAAAAGTCATATGAGGTCTATTTTAAGGGACTTAGAAACTCAGGTGAGTGAGTTTTCTGGCTCATAAGTGGCTTTTATGACCAATGGAACATTCTAAGAGTTACAATTTCCCCTCGTACAAGATTCCAAAAACCTAAAATTTCTGATTTACCAATCAGAAGAGACCTTCAACGAGTCGTAGATCACTTTATGGCTCATAGAACGGCCTCTTGGATACCTGCCTGAAATAAAATTAGACATTGCAATGCTCTACAACTCAGTCTATAATAAGTAGAATATTGTACGAGTCATACTTAGTCTTGTAGCCATTTCTATTGAACAAAAATTCTTTGACCACTGTTTTAGGAGAGCCTTCTATGGCTCGTTGTGTCCATTATGGTACATAAATATGCTTTAGTAAACTCTTTTACAACTATGTTTGGGTTGTTTTTGCATTATATTTTTTTATCTGTGGGGTCTAACCAATGTGTGTGAATGTTTATGCTTTAGGTACTATGGCCCCAAAAGCAAAACGTGATGAAATCAGGGCCTTATAGAGGAGGCTCAGAGATGAACACTCGGAAGATGAGTAGACCCCAACCCTGAGTGGATCAGTAGAGGACCTTAGTATCCAACCGAACCAGAGGCCGATAAACCTTAGACGAGAGCTACTGCTAGAGCGATGTACTCAAGCTCTTACCATCTACACTCCCCAGTCGGATGAGGGAGGACACAACGAGAGCGATTCTATTCAAATGACTCCAGCTCAGAGTCAGGCTTCGGTAACATGTCAGAGACAAAGTCTTCTGTTGTACCGTGAGCATCACCATCTCCGCCAGACGTACTTACTAGTCGATGGTGTGATATAGGCATGCAGGATATCTATAATTAGGATTCACACACTACATAGAAGAGTAAGCTAGCCCGCTCCATTTATAAGGAGCCCCGAGTCATCCCAGATAGACTCAACAGTATCCCTAGTCTACAAGACATAATGATCAGATACGGGTTTCCATGGCTAACAAAATCACTCGAGTGATACTCCCCGACCATGGTGAGGGATTTCTATGTGTTATACTCCCTGACCTAAGGGGAAGAAACCTCTTAGTCATCCTAGACTACCTGAGACCAGAGTGAGGGGCCAGTAGGTGGACATCTCCAATACCACGATAAGTTGCATGTTATTTCGGCCAGAGTTCCCTAGCCACAGAGACACAGCCGAGCTTGACTGTATAGTAGGGCAGATAAAGGACTTGTTGGTAAAGAGAGATCCAGAGCGCACAACCAGCTTGATGAGATGGGTGGCTGGATTGATTGCTGAGCAGGGTCCGAAACCTGCATGGGTCACTACTCACTCGGAGTCTATTGCCAAGGCTTCGTTCAGTTTCCCCACCATGTTTTTGTGGGAGGTTGTCAGATCATGTATCTAGCTGACCCTTGCTAATAATACCTTAAGGACGGAGGGCGCAATAGTAGTTTCCAATATCTTGTATGATTACTAGATTGATTGGGCCCGCCTCATTACCGAGAAGATTCATGTGGCCATCCTAAAGAGGTCCACCTCCATCTCTTTTCCCTTGATGATATATAGACTCTATCTAAAGTTGAGGGTGGAGAGCTTACACTAGTTGGACTCATTGATCGAGGTCCAACGCACTTTGGATACTAGCCTAATCAAAGATGAGAAGAACCCAATGGCACTGCAGCGAGCACTGCACCAACCTGCTCCTATGCCAGAGATGTTCACCCCAGTAGCACTTCTTGAGGTTCCACACACCACCACTAGTGCTGCAGCTACTAAGGATAGGCCCCCACAGCCTGAGGTAGATGAGGAGAGCGGGTGCACTACTTCTGTTCCTACACCATAGACTACTTCATCACTGGTTGCACTTGCGGGTATGGCTTATGTTTCCTCCATATCTATACAGGCCATAGCATATAACTTATCACATACTGAGTTGTAGTTGACTCAGTTAGTTCAGCAGATTAGGCCTTGGATCTACTAGGCAATTCAAACTTACAGGGCCTCATACATGCATACACGGTCACCACTATCCAGGACAATCTTTTTGCCGTGGATGCTTGTATTGACTCCTTCAAGATGAGGATACAGTAGAGCCTGAGCACGGCCCAACCGGCAGACTTGACGGCCATCTAGACGAAGATCCAGTGACTCCGAGCTGATATTACAGCAACACTAACAGCACAGGTGATATTACTAAAGACCACACCCCAAGTGCCGGTGGTAGATCTTTTTATTCCTGATAAGCATATCCAGCCTTCCCACCAGAAGAGACTCCACAGATGATGATGAGGATGTAGTACACTCACGTGCAGGGATGACTGAGTAGAAGGAGATCGAGCTTATCTTAAGGGAGTTAAGATAAGAAGAGGAGAGACGACAACTTCGAGAGCTCGAGAGGGTGAGGGGTGTTGGCCCCTCCAAATAGAGTGCTCCAACTACGTAGGCTACCATGCAGGGCAAGGGTGGTCGGACTCAGCCACACGCTAATGCCTAGGCACCTAGGTATGATTTTTGACCACTTTAGTTTTCATTCATTGTGTGTATTGGGACAATGTACCTTTTTTTTGATAGGGTGTGGATAGTTATGGCCTCAGTGAAGTCTGAATAGCTTGGGTCTATAACTACCCCTATTTTTTATCCAGGGTTTTTCTTGTTGTGTTCTTTTTTCCCATGGATATTTAATTTCTATTGATACGTAGTATTTATAGCATATAGTACTAATACTGTGGCATAAAATATTTTTTGGTTTTGTGTGAAAGATGATACCCAACAAAATTTTGATTAGTTATTCTAGATAATAACCATGCATGTTAAAGTGTGTTGACAATGCCTGTTTTGATAAGTGAGGATAAATTGAGATAAAAAGTATGATCTGAGAGTCTTTTGTTGATAATGTAGCCAGTACCATATGATTGTGATCTGAAATTGCTAAATTTATGTGTTATATGCTAATTTAGAACTTGCCCTGTAACTCTAAGTTAGATTGTAGATCAATTGGTTTAGGGAAAGGATCTTAGGCCATTGTCGTAAAAGTCCACTTAGCCTAAATGACCAACCAAAATTACAGAATATCCCTTGATCCTAATGTTTAAGCCTAACATGTACCTATTCTTTGTAAACACCTAAGTAACCTAGCCTTGTTAGTTGTAAAATCTTGAAATTAGCGCTGATCCTTTCTTGAAAATTGTGCACCTCGGCTAACGCAAATAGTCTAAGTTGAAGGTGGCTACCAAAAGTGGCCTTGGTTCTGAGGAGGGATAATATGCACTTCAACTCAGGCTAAAAGCCTAAGTTGAGGGTGGTTGGTCTAAGGGTAAAACACAAAAAGAAGGGGGAAGTTAGTGATATAGATAAAAGGACAAAAATCATGTACTGGGTGAATGAAAATTATGTGATGCCTTAGTTGTGAATTAAATAGAAATATAAAGTGTAAAAGCAAGGCACAAGCTGAAAAATGAAAAGAAAGCACCCAAAAAAGCTTGAAAGAGGAGAAAGAGAGAATGAGACAAAAAATAACAGTGTTGGTAGGGTAAAATTGTAGAAAAATGCAGTGTCAAGGAGGGCCTTTAGTCACTTTGTTCCCACAAAGAGCATACCAAAGCCCCTTGAGCCTACTTTATAAGCCTATAAAGTCCTAAAGTGATCCTAGTCCACGTGATTGAAGGGCTTAGTCATGAGTATAGGGGAAAGCCTATGGTATTAGGCATGATGTGTGAAAGTCATTTGTGATGGTGAGTGATTTTGCATAGTCCCAAGGTTATACATGAAAACATCATTGTGAGTGAGATATGGGATTTCTTTCTGTGAGGAAACTTGCATTGCATTGTTAGCACTAAACCTATTCAGTGATTATAGATTATTGAAAGAACCTCACTTGTCATAGTTATGTTATCACATGTATGGGTCTTTTGCCAGATGGCTATCGTATTCTATTTTAAAAAAGTGGTGTGGGTATTTGAGTTTAAGTTTGATGTGATGTATGTCATTGGGTTGAGGTCTGAGTGTTATTGTATTACTCATTTAGATCGATTCTATCACTTGAGGAGAAGAAACAATTTAAAATTTTATGTGTTCTCAATGTGATGTTAGTTGGTTTTATGTGTTTCTGTGTTTTAATGGCAAGATTCTAGGATTGACCTTGATTTTTGGAAGAAAATGCAAAAGTTGCTGATTTTGGTGATTTACGAGACCCTTTACGGGCCATAGTGCACTCTAAGGTCCATGAAAGAGTTTTTGTGGACAATCTTAGTAAAGGGTTGATATTCTGAAGTTTGTCTTACAAATATGTAGATGGGTCGTGGATTGTTTTACGAGTCATAGACCATGTTCCGTGCCCCGAGGATCAGAGAAGTAGGACTTTCTGAATATTTATCAGACGAAACCCACTATAGGTCATAGAACACTTTATGGGTCATAGAGGGGTATCGTAGATCTCTGGTCTAATTTTTCAGCAACATAGTACGAGACCTCACTGATGGGCCGTGGAATGCAATACGACCCATAAAGTTGTTCTTGGGGCGTGCCAACCCAACTGACCTTTTTTGTTTAGGATTTGCATCTTAAATAATAAAAATAGGTGTTAAGGTTATTTTTCATCAAGTTTATAGAGAGTTCAACTATTACAGAGGAAAAATAGTGAGATTAAGTAGAGATAACATTATAGAGTATTGAGAAACACTTGTACTTTGATCTTTAATCTTGTGATTCTCTTTTAAGTTTAGATTTGCTTACTGTTAATTCAATTGTATAAGTGCTCTATTATGTAATTCCAATTCATAAGTTTGGCATCTACACAAATCATGAGTAGTTAAATCCACAACTAGGGTTGTGGGAACCATAAAGAACTAACAAGGTAAAATGGGATAATTCATAATTCTTGAAATGTGTGCATGCATGTATTAAGTAACTCTCTTCAGTTTTTTTTGCATGTTTTCTGATGGTGGCCAATATTAGAACCCGCATGGTGTTACTGACTGGAACGAGGTAGTAATGAATAGGAAAAGAGATTAATTAATAGGATTCGATTGATGTTTTCTCGTCTAATCAGCCGAACTAGGCCAGGGGTAGGTTGAACTATGACTAATAGGTAAGGGTTAGTAATACACACTATGGAGATGGTCCACATCACGTAGTAAAATTGACCTCTTGCCTGGACCAAAGCGTTTGGTGAATTTAACTTAACGTCCTGTATGCTACACACTAGAAAAGGATTAGGTTATCTAGTGATACTAAGTTAGGCAATTATGGGGAACACAATACCCTAGTTTCTCTCCATATTCATTTAACTCTTGTGTTAGTTAGGTTTACTTTTCTACTTATTATTGCAAACCCCGCCCCCCTTTGGGGAAGTAAGTTGGTTAATCACTCAAATTGCATTAATTGAATTCTTCTAAGTCTGCGTACTTCCATTGGGTTCAACCCTAACATTGGTTAGGTTCTATTTATTGTAAATGACTTCTTTATCCTCAAAAAGTAGGTGTAACTTAGGAGACAATAACATGGATCCAAATCTAAGAAATGATCAGGCAACACACTAACAATTTAGGATCATTGCATATCAAAGATCGATACTCCCTAGTAAACTTGAGATGCATCAAATCCATTGATGGATTGATTTCACAAGAGATAGACTAATTGGTGAGTTAATATGGTACTCCACATCCATGGCACTATCTGAATCAAAGATATTAACTATCGATACACAGATTGCTAAGGACTAGAGACACAATAAAATACTTTTGAATGACTTTTCATAGATGCACGACGTTTGGCAAAATTTCCAAAGACATCATCATTCACTATCATTTATTCAAACCAAAAACAAAATAAAATAAAATTACTATATATTACAGCATAAAATAAAATTATTTACAAACCAAAAAAGTAAAATAGTGTCTCAAACTTTCATCAACAAAAACTAAAAACATCCAAACCACTGTCTCAAAATCTGAACGCAACAGAACAAAAAATAAAGAGTCAATCATCATCACCAATATCATCAAGAGATAATGGGACTCTAATTGCACACCCCCTCCTAAAAAGAAACATTGTCCTCAATGTATAAGAACAACAACAATCATGCTAAAAAATAAGGAATGAGAATTAGAACCCCCCTAATCACATCAATCATGTTGTGGTGATGGTGGAGTTGAGAAAGAGGTTATGGGGGGGCATCAATGGCTGAATCCTATGGTGCAGTCTCCAAAGTTAGTACTGAAGTTACATGCCCCAACTCCAAGTCAATTTGTGGCCTCTTGACTCTGGCTTATTTGCACCAAACTTTCCACTCGTCCCAATCATAGAATTGTCCTAAAGGGACTTTTTAGTCATCATGGATACAATGTTCTCTTATTTCATCCTTGACTCTTCAACGCATGTAGATCTTATACTAAGGCATCCTCATAAGTTTCTGGGGAAGGGGATATGTCTTCTCCTTCTATCCCTTCTCCACTCGGAACATCAAATCTTGTAGTACCCTTTAAAGACACATTTTTCGCAACCCTAGATGGCATGTCCAATGAATCCGATAATGAACTAATATCTATGGACTTCAAAGTTGCCACCTCTTTTATCAAAACCTTAAGGTCGGTGTAATGGTTGTCATCTCAGCACTAGTACCACCCATTTTCTCCACAGCGGTCATTCTTTCAGTCAAACTATTCAACTTTGACCTGTGATCCTCCAAAACAACATCCAGCCTATCTATCCACAACTTTTAGGCTTCCAACAACTCTATTTGTTTCTTTTTAGCCTCTATTCATGGGGCCAATGCCAAGGCTATAGCCCTCTCAATCATCCTAGAAAAAGAAGACTTAACTTGAGTGGTCTGGATGTCAACTGCTTTTACTAACCATACAATACTAACAGAAGTAGCCCTTGTGATTTGGGGTTGGTCCTCCGAAGCCTGACCCTCAATCTGTGTAGTAGTAGAAGAAAAAAAGTAGAAGAGGAAGCTAATGAGGGAGAGAAAGAAAGTATACCTACCTTAGGAGCCAGCTTTGAAATGCTGGACTTAAGAGTCTCAACATCATCAATAAGTGTTGATTCTACCGATGTTTTCCTAGCCATGTCTTCTTTATCCCTTTGAAATTTTGCCTCAATACGTTGGATAACTGTGGAGAGTGATAGAGTAATCTCAACATCATCTTTTTTATCAAAAGGAACTCTAACTCTTTGGCACAAGGGTGTGATGAGGCTAGGAAACAGAAGTGATGTTTGGAGCTGCTTTGCTATTTTGTAGATCTCTAGGGAAATTATCAAACCAAGATTGAGTTTTTGGTGGTCCGTGATACATCCAACTGTTGTTGCTTTTGAATGTCCAAGAATTGGATCTTTTTAGAATGACATAAGGTTGTTATTAAGAAATCCAAACTAGAACCATGCCGAAATATTTATCTCTTTCTTTTAAATGATAGCTCCTTCCTTCAACCATGAAGGAGCTAGAATACCAATCATAAGGTCTAACCTAGCTTTCAAATCATCCAGGGTCTTCTTTTCGACCATGTCGTCCAAGTCATGGCAAATCCTGAAGGTGCACTTGAAGAAGTCATTTACGTCTATCTTGCTACATGGGACAAGTACACCTCTTACTTTCACAATATAGGCAAGCTTTGGGACAATTTTATTCCTGCCCCTGCTCTTTGGGACCACCCTGATATATGCTTCATAAAATTCATTAACCAAGCTTAGTATGTCAGGATATGGAGGTATGATGAAGTGTTACAAGTGATGAAACTTTAGAATATCCCACACCTGGGATACCTATCAATGATTGAATCTATAGAAAGTTGCCTCTCCTCCATAATAGTTCTGAGCCCCATTGCTTTTAGCCGGTTCAAGTGTCTAGGGGCTATAGTCTCTTAGATTATCTAAGAAGTTTGGAGGAGAGGGTCATGAAGAGCCTTAGACCATGACTCTATTTGTCACTATTTGTGACTCAACTCTTAGGATGGAAGCTCATATGTGGGGGGTTTTGGACCCCACTTGATCTTCTTCTGAACTATTCCAGTTTAGACTGAGGGACCCCTCATCATCACTTTGAGGATCCCTTTGTTTGACCACCTTTTCCTTTTCCTTTCCCCTTTCTACCCTACGTGATCTTTGTGATCTTTACCCAGTCCAGTCATGGGCTATGATGACTCCCCGAGCTGATCGAGATCCTCCATGAGTAACAGTATCCTTTTGTCTGGTCACGTCTACAAAACATGCTTAAACATATAGGAGAATCAATGGTATGAAAGAAGGAATAAAAGAGAAGCTTCAGGACATCAAGATGTGCAGACAAGTCAGTTTTCCCACTGAACATGTTTGACTGATCTCCGAATTGATTCGGGGTCAAATTGACCATCACCTTTCTTTACAATTTTCCAACTTCAAGTCAATGTCAAATTCGATGATGGATGTGCATATTCAGTAGTGAAAATAACCATCGCCAAAAGTGACAGAACTCAACCTCAAGAACCAATAAATAAAAGTGGTGGCGCAATGTCGAGTCGAATTCGGCAGTTAAAATGACCATTGTCAAAAATTACTGGCAAGGACAATTTTCCCAAATATCAAAATTCAATAAGATTACACCAAAATAAGGGAAAATTCACACACTACCCTATTAACTCAACATCACACATGCTCATGGGTGTATTTTAATCCTACCATTCTCACCATGGCTACGAATTTGATTAAATGATGACTTTACCCTTAAGTAAGAGGTCACCCACTCTATCATCAAGCAAGTTCAATTCTCTTAATCAACTTCGTGGGTCACTCAGACTTAACCTACTAAAACATCAAATATTCCATGTCAATATCCCAACAAAAAGGTCTCAACAAATCATCATGCTCAAACAGGGACAAAACACAACGTCTATAAATAATTAGGATTAGATTCATCAAATATAACCTAAAACACTAGCATATACCCAATCAATTTCATTAATCATTAATATACCCAAGAACCCATTTAAAACAAGCACACTAGGGATATAGGGTTCAACAAGCATCAAAACACATGGCACACAAAGAGTTTCCAAATTAATATTCAAACCCTTACCATTTAAGATTATTTGAAAAGTTAAAAAAAGTAGGCCAAAAAATACCTTTATGACGATGTGTTGATCAATAAGATGAACTAGGCGAAATTTGGTTGATGAAATCCACACAATCCCAAAAGAAAATGCAAACTTAAGAGCTACAAATGTGCTTAGTTTCTTAGGTAGTTAAAATAAGGAAGATGAAAAGTGAAGGGGTGAAGAATTTTAAAAGCAATCATATAGGTTGGTTAGGCATGAGATTCAGAGATGTCCACTTACTCCATTGAATGCATTCAGCGATGTGCCAAACGCATTGCTGACCGCCTTTTCTTACTAAATTCATACCTTTTCTTCAGCAATAAGAAGCGGTGAAATTTTCCATCGCCCAACTAATTCAGCGATCCACTAAATTGTTACTTTAATCGCTTAATTTGGCAACACCTAAAGAGTCATCAACTTACTCAAAAGGTGGTCATTAGTGTTCACCATTTCAACTCGGTGATCTGTCGATCTAGCACATTGAGTCGCCCTTCTTTATCCACCGCAAATTTTCCATTTCACAAACCTACACAATTAACACTCATTATTTAAAAATATACCATTCTGGGGTTGCCTCCCGGGCAACATTATTTTTAACAATGTGGCATGACAGATTCTTTCTCAATTCGAGATTCCCACACATGATCAACCATCGACATCACTTGGAGGTATTTTGATTGCATCATTTCCTCCTCATCATCATTAACTCTAAACTTCAGATCTCCTTTTTCAACATCAACTAATAACCTCTCAGTAGCCAAGAATGGTCTACCGAGGATGATGGGCATATCCACATCCATCTCATAATCAAGCATAATAAAATTAGATGGCAAGATAAATTTATCAACCTTTACCAACACATCATGCAAGTTCCTAATCGGTACTGATTAGCCATAAGCAATCTCATAGTGGTTGCCGAAGGATTATTAAATCCTAATTCTTCAAACATGGACAAGGGCATGAGATTTATGCTAACACCTAGATTGCACAATGCCTTGCATAATTTATAGCCATAATGGTATATGGAATGGTAAACACGCCTGGTTATCCTTCTTTACTACTAAGGTTTTGGTCAAAATCGCACTACAATTGTCATTATTTGATGTGCTGTCAAAGTACAATACTTTTAATAGTTAAAACATGGAATTTTGTGTATTGTCGAAGTGATGTTAGTAGATTTGATGTGTTTTTAGGTTTGTTTTGTAGGGTTATATGGTTGGCACAATTTTTGGGCTAAGTGTACTGATTTTGCTGAAATTGAGGTTCCACGAGACCTTTTTCGGGCCACAGATTTGGTTTCGTATACAATTCCAGTGAAGGATGATTTTTTGAAATTAATTCTACGAATATGAAATAGAGCCATAGACTTGATGTCGTGCCCTGAGGATAAAAAATTGGGGAGTTGCTGAAAATTCATCAGACAAAACCCCCTACGGGCCGTAAAACATTATACAGGCCGTAGAAGGGTGTTATACAAACTAGCCCCAAACTGAAGATCCAATCCACGAAAGCCCAACTATGGGCTGTAAAACATTATACAACCCGTAGAAGCTCCCGTAGCATCTACCGACCCATTTATCCTATTCCATTTCAGTTTGTATTTTAAACACTATAAATTTGTTGTTTAGGTTATTTTTCAAAAAGACACAATAGAAGAACGTCACAGAATAGTAAAGAGCTTGAGATAAACACTTGTAAGCTTTTTTGTCTTTAATTCAATCTTGTGATTCTTAGTGAAAAGTTTGGATTTCTTATGCTTAAATTCTCTTGTGTAAGTGCTCAGTTATATTATTGAAAATCATAAATCTTGCATCTATACTAATCATGAGTAGCTAAATCCATAACTAAGGTTGTGGGAACCATGAAGAACCAATAAGATGAAATCAGATAATTCTTAATTCTTGAAAAGTGTGCATAAATGTATTAATTATTTCTCTTTATATTGAATGCATTTTGACGATGCCCAACGCTAGAACCCACCTAGTGTTACTGACTGTATAAAGGTAGTAATGAATAGGAAAAGAGATTAATTAACAGAATTCGATTGATGTTTCTTGTCTGATCAACCAAACTGGCAAAGGGAGGTTATACATGAACAATAGGTAAGGGTTAATAAAGTCACACTATGAGGATGAACCAAGTAATGTAGTGAAATTTATCTTTCTCCCGAGCCAAAGGGTTTGGTGAACTTAACTTACCTTTATGCATGCTACACACTGGAAAAAAATTTGATTATCTTGTAATACCGAGTTAAGCAATCATAGGGAACACAATATCCTAGTTACTCTTCACACTGATTTAACACCAATCTTAGTTTAGGATTATTTGCCATAGTTGTTACAACCCTCCCCCTTTTCGGGAGATAAGTAGGTCAATGAACCCAAATTGCCTTGAATTCTTTTAAATTTACCATATTCCTTGTAGGATCGACCTTAATCTTGGTTAGGTTATATATCTTGACAATGATCGCTTTAGCATAAAAAAGGAGGCGTAGCTTGGGTGACATCAATACTTCAGTTGATTCACATTCAAAAGATCTCTTCTTGGTCACTAGTTCCCTTATAAACTTCAGATACCACAACATCACTACAAGGGCTTCTACCAATGGGATATTGATTGAGAGAGAGAGAGAGAGAGTTGAACATGGAAAGAAAATTTTGAAACTTAGTGTCTTTATATTTCTTTTTCAGCCTTTGGGAAATGGGAGATCAATCTTTACTTGGGGAGTTTTCAACTATGAGGAAGAGCCAAAATTTTTGGAGGGTATTCTTTCACCCTTAATGGAATCACCACTTAACGTTTTCAATGCTGTCACTCCCGGGATTGCCAAGAGTGTTTCCTTCCTCATTCACAATCACATCACCACCTTTCACTTCCGGTAAAGAAACATTGACTCCCTTTCCAAGCTCAAAATCCTGTGGAGAAACAACTCCTTCAACAACCTGACCACTACATATTGTAATAGCCATGCGCTAACAGCTTTCACC
This sequence comes from Solanum clarkiae, assembly GCA_011800125.2. Taxonomy (NCBI): domain Eukaryota; kingdom Viridiplantae; phylum Streptophyta; class Magnoliopsida; order Solanales; family Solanaceae; genus Solanum; species Solanum clarkiae. Next base: position 18,646 of record JAABOM020058625.1, read on the forward strand.
TTTTGGATTTGGGCACTGTGTCACTAGGTAAGTGTCACAATCCAACCCTAGGACTTAGATGTGACACGACGAATGGAAACTCAAAGAAACCCAAACAAGCCTCTTAGAATATCAACTACACATCCTTGGTCGCAGAAGCAAGGTAAATAACAACAAGAAGATAAATAAGGAAAAGGGACTAAGGGAATTCTTAATATTTATAAAGCATACAGAGTCAAAGCTCAAAGCATAGATATATCAATTGTTCCAACAATACCTCTAAACATAGATTGGGTGGAGGCCAAGACACTTTTCGGGCTCACTCTTATAGTATCAAATGTTCAACATAAAAGATAACAAAATCAAGAGTAGCATAGCAAGTGTCCCCAAACTAGAGGACTCACCAAAAGCTTATCTTCAATATGCCAAACTAGCTATGTGGAGGATGATCGTGAGGAGATCCGGTTCCCACATGGTAACATCATATAGGCATAGTGTACGTGTTGGTTCATTTGAGTGTACTCATTATGTAGGATGCAATGCAACAAGATATAGACAACATAGTCAAAATCCATAATTATAAGCAAGGAATAGGTATAATAACAATACGACATGCATAATTAATGCTTGAAGTAAAACATGCTTGTAAAATATATAGCTTGAGAATATAGATTATATGTGTAGGAAAAGACCATCATCATAGACCAAGAAAACCAGTACTTGGAATCGAAGGAATATCAACCCCTTAGAAGGTGATTGAGGTATCTACCCCTCAATCGGTAGATGAGCATGTTACCTCCCATCATAGTGGTCAAGGTATATACCCCTCAATATGGTAGATGGGTACAACACCCCCATCAAAGTGGTCAAGGTATATACCCCTCAACATAGTAGATGGGCATAACACAGCCCATCAAAGTGGTCAAGGTATATACCTCTCAACATGGTAGATGGGCATAGCAACCCCCATCAAAGTGGTTGAGGTATACCACCCCCTCAACAAGGTATGGTCAACTTGAACCACTATAGATTTTTTTTCATGCATTCAATACATACATATAATCCCTTCATCATCATAGAGTCACTTAGCTTGTAAACTATATCATAGGCCATCAATAACCCAAGAATTGATGTCAAGGCATTTTATCAAATACTTGGCGGGTGTGTATTGCTAGTTAAAAATCATACAATTCAAGAGTCAAATCATGTGAGAAAACTCAATGTAAATTAACCCACCAACATATAGTAAAACCCTCATGCAAGATATCTTGAAATGCTTTATCGAATCTCATAATAGATCATAGTTTCATAGCTCAACACATGCGTAGTTATAATAGACAAACCATCTTATAGTATAAGCTTGAAATAGGTAGACATGTGATTCCAATCAACATTTTATAAAACCCCAACATACTTTGTAATCATAATTCATAATAAGTAATAGCCATAAGTAACACAACTTGGAAACATGCAATTTTCATAAAAGGAAGGTTGGACACCATGGGTGAAAGGACCCAATATATGAAACCCACATAACTCAAATTTCGGGATTTACTTGATGTAGATATGAATGAGAACTTGAGGCTTCGATAAAGTTCTTCAAATCCGGAATTAAGCTTGGGACACTTAAATTTGGATGAAGTATTTGGTTAAATGTTAGAGAGGGTTTTGAAAGTGTCTTAAGTGATATAGAGTTGAACAATGGCTAAGTATAGGTGTTTTCACACGTATGAGGGCATGGGGCCAAGACTCCAGTTCCTTAGACCGAAACAGGAAAAATAAGGAGTTCATAACACTACTCTGCACCTGGTTCGTGGAGCTAACGTGAATGCTCTCTAGAAATTACAAAGTTGACGAAAATAAAATTTCTCTATGAGTCCTCTAAAATCGGGGTTATACCCATTTCTGACTCAATTTTTCCCCCGATCAAGAACATGAAGTCAGATTTTCGATATCACACATGGATTTTGAGATATATGGAAATTACAATCATGGATATTCCCTAAGCACATTTTTAGGGCGTTTTATATCTTTCCCTTAGGAATATTCCGTAACACCCCACATTTTACATGTACTAATAGTATGGGAATAAATCTTGATATGGTTTGGTCAAAGTAGCGTCAATTCTTGAAAGTGCTAGATTCTCGTGTTAATAGGTGATATGGGCGTCTAATGCTTATAAGGGCCTTATGTATATGCATTTCATGTTAAATTGAGGATATCATAAAGTAAGAGAATTATGGTGTTTGTATGAATTAATAATCTAGTAGGTGAGTCACCTACTTGATTAGATTGAAATTACTAGCTAAACGGAGAAGAGGTTTGGCATCATTTTTGTCCAAGTTCTATTATGGATAAAATCTATTTTAAGGGTGTAAATTTTGGCCCATGTTTAGCATCATGGATGAGCCTTATTTTTCTGTCCAAGAAGAAGGTAAAAATATCCAAAGTAAATCCCAAACCATTTGGTTACTTTGACCAAAAACGGATTAAGAGGAAAGCTGGAAATTGGCAGCCCAAGTCCAATAGAATTTGACACCCATTTCGGCCTAAGTAAGAGGCCCAAGTTGCTACCTGATTAGGTCCATAATAAGGGGTCTTATATGGTCAAGATCCCAAGGAAATTCGTGCAAAATGAGGCCCTTTAAGAGGGAATTATAAGCAGCAAACTTCACCCTCTTACACTTAGCAAAAATTTCAGCTTTTCCTATCTTTCTCTCTACACGTTTCTTGACCTAGTAGCAGCAGCCAAAGGATCTCTTAGGTTTCATAAGGAGTTGGTCAAATTTAAAGATAAAGGTAAGTAACTATATTTGTGCATTTAGTATGATTCCTTCATGAAAATCAAGAAGTAGATGATGGTATGCTTTGCTGGAAAATTCTGGACAGCTTGTGTCTATAAAATTGCTGCACTCTTTCCTTTTGATTTAATGATTTCTAAATGGTTTCTGGGCTGTATTATGAAGATAATTTTATGTTCTTAACAAGATTTGAGTTATAAACATTACCCTAAGGTTGCTGCCCAAATTTTGGTTGCATTTAATATATGAGTTTTTTTGTGATATCTTAAGTGTGATGTTGGTTGGAAGTTGTGGGTGTTGAATTTAAATCTATTAGCTCATGTCCTTAATGAATTGTTGGGTGATGTTCTAAAATTGTATTAGCACTGATTATATGTGTAAATGTTATTGGAGTAGTTTTGTAAGAGTTGGAAAAGGTTTGGAATTATCGTCGTCGAAATGTGGCGAAGGGGAGGTGATGTTATGCTGCCCAATTGTAAGTTGTATAGAATTGTTAGTATGTTGTTCCACAACTTACCCCTGATGTGGGACTGTTTTTGGACTATATTAAGACTAGTTTTATATGGTAAAATCATTGAAAATAATTTTGGTGAAGTTAAAATAGTTTTGGGATTGTTGACGTCGAAGTATGGTGAAAGGGTATAATGTTATGTTGCTTGTTTGTATGTTGAGAAGAATTGTTGTGTGTTGTATTTTGTGGACTGTTGTTGGACTGTTAAGGGACTGAAAATAAGATGTACATGACATGGATATAAGAATGGTTGTTAGAAAATACATTTATAAGTGAAAAGGTTGAAGAAAAATCTTTGCGTCACTAATTGAACGCTTGCTGTCCGGATGATCATTTTTATGATGTTGGACTACCTAGAAGTGTTGTATTGCTTCTAATACTAGTTTTATTGCCCAATATAGTGTAGATAGTTATTTGAGGGAAAGGCAGCTACTCCAAGGTAGTAACGAGGTCATACAACAAGGTATGTAAGGCTACTTAAATTCGTATCATTTGGCATGAAATATAGAACCTTCGATAAGTAAAGGTAATTATCTACTACAACATGACAATGAGACATGTATGCACTCCTTCAATGTTCATATGCTCCTATATATAGTTACCTTCAAATCTATATACATACACGGATACCAAGCACCTGAGTTCTTGATGCTAAACAAAGTTCATGAGTTATTTCATTTCATATATATTTCATTGCTTATGTAACATACTCTCTTCATTGCCATGTTGTCTTGAATGATTATTTTCATGTTATATATTGCATATACAATCCTAAAGTTCCAATATTATGACCACCAAAAAGAATCATCTCAAAGGTAATTGAAAGATAAATACACAGTTTTTGGTAGGTGGTAGCCAGAGGGGTTGAGTATAACCTAGCCAGGGACGATCCTATCAACGGGGGGTAGCCCGAGGGTTTGAGTATAACCTAGCCAGGGACGAACCCGATACAGTTTACCACTGATCAGTTGGTCATTTAAAATTTATGATGTGCACAGATTATACAGTAAAGGTAAAGCAATATAAAGAACACAAAGTATTCGATCCCAAAGTATATATAAAGGTGGTCTCTTATTTCACACCAGTGCATAGTTTCATTTGAAGTTATACTTCATATACAGTATTTCATACCTTACATACTCAGTACATTATCTTGTACTGACATTCCTTATGGGGGACCTGCATTTCATGCTGCAGGTACAGGTGTTAGTAGACCTCCCCAGTAGAGTCCAGGACATTCAGCTATTGTTACTGAGCTCTAGGTTACTCCGAAGCTTTGTATGTGTCTAAATTTTATATGTTTGCATTGTATAGTTATTCGAGGCGGGGCCTGTCCCAACCCTTATCAGATACTCTTTTAACTAGAGGCTTTGTAGACTATGTAAATTAAAGTATGGTTATGTTTTGTACTTTCGATACCGTTGTCCCAACGACCTAGTCACATGCATTTTCTTATGGCTTATATCACTGTTTACTTGCATATAGATAGGTTGAATATAGAAATTCTTTATAAAATGTATAGAAAGTGCATAAGTACAGGTTGGTTCTCCCGAGCCTCATCGGCAACGGGTGCCGGTCCGCCCTAATGGTACTTGGAGCGTGACAGAAGTGGTATCAAAGCGGGTCATCCTTGGAAGTATACAATTGTGTTAATGTAGAGTCTTGTTTATTAATGTGTTGTACACCACATTTATTAGTAGGAGGCTACATGTCATTTAGGAGTTGTTACTTTCTTTTCATTCTTTAGATCGTGCCGTAGGGCTAGGTGAGTTATGTCTAATTCCTAAATTGTTTTGTATAGCTAGCAAATATGCCAGAAACCAAGAAGTGCAAAGGTAAAGAAAAGGTAGTAGAGGTGGCGGCTGGTACGCCTAGTCATGTGAGACAACGAAATGAGGCTCAAGATGAGTCTCTTTCACGAACGTCTCTAACCCCTCCAGCTCTTAATAAACTCAGAAATAGTGAAGTTTCCCCAGAACCACCTATTGATACTACAGTGCAGGATTTGAGAAATGCAGTTCAACTACTGACTCGCATAGTTGCTCGACAAAGCCAAAGACAGGAAGGTCCAGTTATGGGTACAGGTGGTGCAAGTAGGACAGCTAACATGAGGATACACGATTTCCTTAATTTGGACCCACTGGGTTTGATCCTAATGAAGATCCCCAAGACTTTATTGATCACATTCAGCGCACTTTAAATGTCATGCATGTGAATGGTACCGAAGTTGTTGAGTTAGCGGCATACAGGTTGAAGGGTGTGGCTATATTGTGGTATGAAACTTGGAAGTAATCCAAAGGTATAGATGCTCCTCTAACCACTTGGAAAGAGTTCAAAGAGGCCTTTCTTGATCATTGTTTGCCATTAGAGATCCGAGAGGCCCGTGCAAATCAGTTCTTGAACCTCCACCAAGGGAACATGAGCGTGAGGGAGTATAGCCTCCAATTTAATTCCCTATCCATGTACGCTCCGAACGTAGTTGCTACTATGGCAGACAGAGTTTATCGATATGTGGATAGATCGGATACATATCTAGTAAGAGATTGTACAATCTCTTACTGCATTGAATAAAGACATGGATATAGCGAGAATACAAGCTTTTGCACAGAAATTGGAGGATCAAAGGCAAAGGAGAAGGATACAGGAGTTAGAAAGGGCACAGTCTAAGAGGAGCAGATCTTCAGGGCAGTTTACATCGTCCCAAGGTGAGTTTAGGCCTTGATTTTCTAACAGAAAACGCCTAGGCCATCATTCTCCTATTCTACAGCTAGTGCTCCACCACAGGTTCAAGGGTCTACAAGCAATCAGTTTGTTCAACGAGGTGAGGGACAAGGTTCTCGAATGATAGGAGGATTGGCAGGCCAGCCAATGACTCCTAGGAAGCCTTGTAAGTAGTGCGGAAGAAGTCATCCGGGTATATGTCGTTTTAGGACAGATGTTTGTTATTGGTGTGGTGCGCTAGGGCATATGATGAGAGATTTCTCGAGGAGGCATATGGGTGATATAGCACAATCTTCTGGTTCAGTTGTTGCATCGTCATCGACAGTTCCTCCATTAATTAGGGGTCAACAAGCATCTATGGGTCGTGGTAGAGGTGCGAGAGGAGAAACTAGCTCTAGTGGGGTCTAGAATCGCACTTATGCTTTGGGGAGTCGGCAAAATTTGGAAGCTTCACCTGATGTAGTCACAGGTACATTGTCCATATTCTCTCATAATGTATATGCATTAATTGAGCCTGGTTCTACCCTATCGTACATCACCCTACTAGTTGCTGGGAGGTTTAAGAGAACACCTAAATTATTGAATAAACCATTTAAAGTGTCTACACCAACTGGTGAATTTATTATGGCTAGAAGGGTTTATTATGGTTGTGTTGTAATAGTTTGTGATCGTGACACATTGTCTAACCTTATTGAGTTAGAAATGATGGAATTTGATGTCATAATGGGTATGGATTGGTTATCTTCTTGCTATGCCACCATGGATTGCCAAACTAAGAAAGTACACTTCCACTTTTCAAATGAGCCAGTTCTTGAATGGGAAGGTAATGTTGGGGCACCAAAGGGAAATTTATCTCTTATATTAATGCCAGAAAGATGATATCCAAGGGGTATATATGTCATTTAGTTAGAGTAAAGGATATGGAGGCAGAATCTCCAACTCTTCAGTCAGTTCTAGTGGTGAATGAATTTGTTGATATGTTTCCTGATGAACTTCTAGGCTTACCTCCTGAATGAGAGATAGATTTTGGTATTGACTTACTTCCAGGCACTCAACCTATTTCTATCTCTCCATATAGAATGGCCCCAGTAGAGTTGCAGGAATTAAAAGAGCAATTGAAGGACTTATTGGAGAAGGGTTTCATAAGGCCTAGTGTGTCTCCCTGGGGTGCACCAGTGTTATTTTTACACAAAAAGGATGGCAGCTTGAGAATGTGTATTGACTATCGACAGTTGAACAGGGTGACAATTAAGAATAAATACCCCATCCCCAGGATTGATAATTTATTTGATCAATTGCAGGGTGCCAAATACTTTTCAAAAATTGATCTGAGATCGGGGTATCACCAAGTGAGGGTGAAGGAGGAAGATATAACTAAGACTACTTTTAGAACACGGTATGGTCACTTTGAATTTCTTGTTATGTCATTTGGGCTAACGAATGCTCCAACAGTTTTTATGGATCTGATGAACAGGGTATTTAAGCCATTCTTGGATATGTTCGCGATAGTGTTTATAGATGACATTTTGGTGTACTCAAGGTCAGAACAGGATCATGCAAATCACCTACGACAAGTGTTACAAGTTCTCCGTGATGGATAGTTATATGCCAACTCAGTGGCATTCTTGGGTCATATTGTGTCTGAGGAGAGAATAAGAGTTGATTCACAAAAGATAGATACTATGAAAGATTATCCAAGGACAACGACGCCCACAGAAGTTAGGAGCTTCCTAGGTTTGGCAGGTTATTACAGAAGGTTTGTTGAAGCTTTTTCTTCCATTTCTGCACCTCTAACAAAGCTGACACATAAGGAAACCAAGTTCCAATGGAATGACACATGTGAAAGGAGCTTCCAGGAACTGAAAAATAAGCTAAATTTGAAGCTGTGGTTGTACTTCCAGAGGGCACCGATGGGTATTCAGTGTATTGTCATTCTTCAAGAGTTGGCTTAGGGTGTGTGCTGACACAGCATGGTAGGGTAATTGCTTATTCATCGAGACAACTACGACCACATGAGAAGAATTACCCAACTCATGATCTTGAGCTTGTAGGAGTTGTATTTGCTCTAAAAAATTTGGCGCCACTATTTGCATGGGGTTCACGTTGATATATATATAGATCATAAGAGCCTGCAATACATTTTCAAGTAGAAGGATCTAAATCTGAGATAAAGGAGATGGCTGGAGCTGATAAAGGATTATGATGTTGATATACTATACCATCCAGGGAAAGAAAATATGGCAGTTGATGCTTTGAGTCATAAGGCAGTTATGACTACTGGTGACCAGGCCATGGTTAGTCAAGGGGTGGCTAAGGATCTATGTCAACTAGCCAATTTGGGAATTCGCCTTCTTGGAACTCCAAAGGAAGGGGTAATTGTACATAATGCAGCGACGTCTTCATTAGTAGTGGAAGTGAAAGAAAAATAGTTCGAGGATCCAGTTCTACGACAACTTAAGGAAAAGGTGATTCAGGGTGCAATAAAGGGCTTTAACCTTAAATAAAATGGAGTACTTTACCGCCAAAACAGATTATGTGGGTCTGATGTTAATGGGTTAAGAAAGAGGATAATAGAAGAAGCTCATCATTCCCGATATTCCATCCATCTAGGATCGACTAAGATGTACCATGACCTGAAAGGAGTGTTTTGGTGGGGAGGCATGAAAAAGGACCTTGCATAGTTTGTGGCTCAATGTCCAAATTGTTAACAAGTGAAGGTAGAACACCAAAAGCCAGGAGGTTATATGGAACGTATAGAACTTCCAACTTGGAAGTGGGATATGATCAATAGGGACTTTGTTACTGGTTTGCCTCGCTCATTTCAGAAGTATGACTCTATAAGAGTAATAGTTGACAAACTCACAAAGTCAGCACATTTCCTACCTATCAGGAGCGATTATACAGCAGAGGAGTATGCCAAACTGTATCTCAAGGAGATAGTCAGGCTACATGGAGTTTCGATCTCTATTATATCAGATCGAGGGGCACAATTCACTGCAATGTTTTGGAAGTCTTTCCAAAGGAGTTTACGATTCGCACGTAAAATTGAGCACAACATTCCATCCTCAGACAGATGGTCAAGCAGAACGCACAATTTAGACACTTGAAGATATGTTGCGAGCTTGTGCATTGGACTTTAAAGGTAGTTGGACTGACCATTTGCCACTTATTGAGTTTGTCTATAATAATAGCTACCATTCAAGTATCAAGATGGCACCTTATGAAGCTTTGTATGGAAGGATGTGTAGGTCGCCAATTGGATGGTTTGAAGTAGGTGAAACTACCTTACTTGGGCTAGATCTAGTACACCAAGCCATGGAAAAAGTTAAGGTGATACAGCAGCGGCTAAAAACAGCCCAAAGTCATCACAAATCATATGCGGATGCTAGGAGGAGGGGGCTGGAATTTTGGGTGGGAGATTGGGTATTTTTAAAGGTGTCTCCAATGAAAGGGGTTATGAGGTTTAGTAAGAAAGGAAAACTAAGACCACATTACGTAGGGCCTTATAAGATTATTAAGAAGATCGGGCAAGTTGCATATGAGCTAGAGTTACTCCAAGAGTTTTCTATGGTTCATCCAGTTTTTCATATATCAATGCTTCGAAAATCCATAGGTGACCCATCCCGTATCACTCCTATTGAGGACGTATAGGTTACAGAAGATCTCACTTATGAAGAGGTACCTATTGCTATTCTAGATCGTCAAGTTATGAAGCTAAGGAATAAAGAAGTAGCTTCAGTGAAGGTACTTTGGAGAAATAAACAAGTGGAAGAGATAACCTGGGAGGCTGAGGATGCAATCAAGTCAAAATACCCTCATTTGTTTGAATCTAAAGAGGATACCCAACATGCAGAATTAGAACACTAATAGGTGCATGTAATTGAACATTTATTTTTTTTGTTGAAGGTTTGTTTAAATAAAGGTTTATACATAGTTAAGTTACCCAACTATGCTAACATTTGAGGATAAATGTTCCTAATGGGGGGAGGATGTAACACCCCACATTTTACATGTAGTAATAGTATGGAAATAAATCTTGATATGGTTTAGTCAAAGTAGTGTCAATTCTTGAAAGTGCATGATTCTCATGTTAATAGGTGATATGGGCGTCTAATCCTTATAAGGGCCTTGTGTATATGCATTTTATGTTAAATTGAGGATATCATCAAGTAAGACAATTATGGTGTTTGTATGAATTAATTATCCAGTAGGTGAGTCACCTACTTGCTTAGCTTGAAATTACTAGCTAAATGGAGAAGAGGTTCAGCGTCATTTATGTCCAAGTTCGATTGTGGATAAAATCTATTTTAAGGGTGTAAATTTTAGCCTATGTTTAGCATCATGGATGGGCCTTATTTTTCTGTCCAAGAAGAAGGTAAAAAGAGCCCAAGTAAATCCCAAATCATTTGGTTACTTGGACCGAAAATGGATTAAGAGGAAAGCTGGAAATTGGCAGCCCAAGTCCAATAGAATTTGACACCTATTTGGGCCTAAGTAAGAGGCCCAAGTTGCTACCTGATTAGAACCATAATAAGGGGTCTTATATGGTCAATATCCCAAGGAAATTCTTCCAAAATGAGGCTCTTTAAGAGGGGATTATAAGCAGCAAACTTCACCCTCTTACACTTAGCAAATATTTCAGCTTTCCCTATCTTTCTCTCTACATATTTCTTGACCTAGTAGCAGCAGCTAAAGGATCTCTTGGATTCATAAGGAGTTTCTCAACTTTGAAGATAAAGGTAAGTAACTATATTTGTGTATTTAGTATGATTCCTTCATGAAAATTAAGAAGTAGATGATGGTATGCTTTGCTGAAAAAAATTCTGGACAGCTTGTGTCTAGAAAATTACTGCACTTTTTCCTTTTGATTGAATGATTTTTAAATGATTTGTGGACTGTATTATGAATATAATTTGATGTTCCTAATATGATTTGAGTTATAGACATTACCGTAAGGTTGCTGCCCAGATTTTGGTTGCATTTAATATATGAGTTCTATTGTGCTATCTTAAGTATGATGTTGGTCGGAAGTTGCGAGTATTGGATTTAAAGCTATTGGCTCATGTTCTTAATGACTTCTTGGCTTATATTCTAAAATTGTATTAGCACTGATTATATGTGTAAATGTTGTTGCAGTAGTTTGGTTAGAGTTGGAAAGGGTTTGGAATTATAGTCGTTGAAATGTAGCAAAGGGGAGGTGATGTTATGCTTTCTAATTGTAAGTTGTGTAGAATTGTTAGTATGTTGTTCCATGACTTGCCCCTTATTTGGGACTATTTTTGGACTATATTAAGATTGGTTTTATGTGGTAAAATCATTGGAAATAATTTGGTAAAATTATAACAGTTTTGGGATTGTTGACGCTGAAGTATGGTGAAACGGTATAATGTTATGTTGCTTGTTTGTATGTTAAGAAGAATTGTTGTGTGTTGTGTTTTGTGGGCTGTTGTGGGACTGTTAAGGGACTGAAAATAAGATGTAAATGACATGTACATAAGAATGGTTATTAGAAAATACATTTATAAGTGAAAAGGATGAAGAAAAGTCTTTGCGTCACTAATTGAACGCTTGCTGTCCAAATGATCATTTTTATGATGTTGGACTACCTAGAAGTGTTGTATTGCTGCTAATGCTAGTTTTATTGCCCAATATGGTATAGATAATTATTTGAGGGAAAGGAAGCTACTCCAAGGTAGTAACGAGATCATACAACAAGGTATGTACGGCTAATTGAATTCGTATCATTTGGCATGAAACATAGAACCTTCAGTAAGTAAAGGTAATTATCTACTCCAACATGACAAGAAGCCATGTATCCACTCTTTCATTGTTCATATGCTCCTATATATAGTTACCTTCAAATCTATATACATACATGGATACCAAGCACCTGAGTTCTTGATCTTAAACAAAGTTCATGAGTTATTTCATTTCATACATATTTCGTTGCTTATGTAACATACTCTCTTAATTGTCATGTTGTCTTGAAAAATTATTTTCATGTTATATATTGCATATACAGTCCTAAAGTCCCAATATTATGACCACCCAAAAGAATCATCTCAAAGGTAATTGAAAGATAAATATACAGTTTTTGGTAGGTAGTAGCGCGAGGGGTTGAGTATAACCTAGCCAGGGACGATCCTATCAACGAGGCGTAGCCCGAGGGGTTGAGTATAACCTAGCCAGGGACGAACCCGATATAGTTTACCACTGATCAGTTGGTCATTTACATTTTATGATGTGCACAGATTATACAGTAAAGATAAAGCAATATAAAGAACATAAAGTATTCGATCCCAAAGTATATATAAAGGTGGTCTCTTATTCCACACCAGTGAATAGTTTCATTTGAAGTTGTATTTCATATACAGTAGTTCATGCCTTATATACTCAGTACATTATCTCGTACTGACGTCCCTAACGGGGGACCTGCATTTCATGCTGCAGGTACAGGTGTTAGTAGACCTCCCCAGTAGAGTCCAGGACATTTAGCTATTGTTACCAAGCTCCAGGTTGCTCCAGAGCTTTGTATATGTCTAAAGTTTATATGTTTGCATTGTATAGTTATTTGAGGCGGGGCCTATCTCGACCCTTATCAGATACTCTTTTATTTAGAGGCTTTGTAGACTATGTAAATTAAAGTGTGGTCATGTTTTGTACTTTCGATAGCATGGCCCCGATGGCCTAGTCACGTGCATTTCCTTATGGCTTATATCAATGTTTACTTGCATATAGACAGGTTGAATATAAAAATTCTTTATAAAATGTATAGAAAGTGCATAAGTACAAGTTGGTTCTCCCGAGCCTCATCAGCGACGGGTGCCCGTTCAGCCTAACTGGACTTGGGGCATGACATATTCGTCCCCAAATATAAAAGAAATTTACATAAGAGAAGTAATCATTAAGAGTTGATCTCGACATAGATTCAATAGTTCATTTAAACATTATTTTCAAAAATCTCAACATGAATGTCAAAATCATCATAAACTTGTCAACATAAATATGAATGCATGAAAAATGACATAACGGCTGAAACCTATGACTTGAAATCATATAGCTTAAATAGTACCTTAGGCTTGACTAGAATGGAAGAGATATGGATATCACTTTTGCATGTCTGTCTCACCTTCCCATGAGAGACTTTAAACTTGTTGGTTTCTCCAAAGAAGCTTAACAGAAGATACATCCTTGTTCTTCAACCTCTTCACTTTACTATCCAAAATTTCTACCTGAACCTCTTTATAAGTCAAATTATCTTCCACCACATCCACAATGTCCAAAGGTACAATAGAATTTGGGTCACCCACACACTTCCTCATCATAGACACATGGAAGACTAGATGAACCATATTCATATCATTGGGTAATCCAACTCATAGGCCACCTTAATGATCCTTCTCAGCACTCTGTAAGGACCCTCAATCTTGGACTCAATTTATCCTTCTTTCAAAATTGGACTACACCCTTCTTGGGTGAGACTTTCAATTAGAGCCAATCACTAACTTTAAGTTCAATATCCCTTCTCCTCACATTGGAATATGACTTTTGTCTACTTTGGGCTATTTTTAACCTCTCCCTTATCAACCTCACCATCTCCAAGTCTTCCATTATTAAATCCAGATGAAACAAAGTCATCTCTCCCACCTCAAACCATCCAACAAGGGATTTACAACATCTACCATAGAGAGCCTCAAAACGAGCCATACCAATTCTTGAATGATAACTATTATTGTAAGCAAAGTCAAGGAGTGGAAGATATTCATCCCAACTATCTTTAAACTCCAAAACACAAGCTCTAAGCATATCCTCAGGAGTTTGGATAGTTCTTTCGGCTTAGCCATCTGTTTGAGGGTGAAAGGTTGTGCTAACCTTAACCTTGGTGCCAAGACCTCTATGGAAGGACCTCCAAAAGTGAGAAGTGAATTTAGCACCATGATTCGATATGATAGACAAAGGAACCCCATGCAATCTAACCAACTCATGGATATACAATTTGGCATAATCTTCGGTACCATAAGTAGTCTTAACTGGTAGGAAATGAGCCGATTTTGTCATTCTATCACAACAATCCAAATAGAATCAAAAATGCATTTTAGTGTTAGGCAACTCAACCACAAAATCCATGTTGATATCCTCCCACTTCCAAGTAGGGCTAGGCCACCTGCCTTTGATGTTCGACTTTCACTTATTGGCAATTGTGATATCCATATATGAACTTGGCAATATCTTTATTCATGCCACCCCATCAAGACACTTCCCTCAAATTCCTATACATCTTTGTAGAACTGGGGTGAATAGAACAGGAAGAATTATGAGCCTCATATAAAATCTTCTTTCTCAAGTCATCAACACAAGGCACACATAATCTACCTTGGTACCTAAGGGCACCATCTCTTCCTTTGGAGAAAACCTCCACCTTACCATCTCTCACCAAGGCCTTCAACTCTAGCAAGGCGGGGTCAAGATCTTGTTTTTCTTTTACCTCCTCAATGAATGAAGCTTTAGAACCATCGACAACCATCATACCACTATTGTCAACCTCCTCCAACCTAACTGCCAATCTAGCCAACCAATGGACCTCTCTCACCACCTCTTTGCCACCCTTATCAACATGAGCTAGGCTACCCATAGACACCTTACTTAGAGCATCGACCACAACATTCACCTTACCTGGGTGATAATGCACACTCATATCATAATCCTTAAGGAGCTCTAACCATATTATTTGTCTCAAGTTAAGATCTTTTTGAGTGAACACATATTGGAGACTCTCATGACCGGTAAACAAATCAACATGAACCCCACACAAATAATGACGCCAAATTTGTAAAGCAAATACCATGGCAGCTAATTCAAGATCATGGGTAGGATAATTCTTCTCATGCACCTTAAGTTACCTAGAAGCATAATCTATCACCTTACCATTTTGCATCAAAACACAACCCAAATCAATTCTCGAGGCATCAGAATACACAACAAACCCTTCCAATCCTTCCGGTAGAGACAAGACAGGAGCGGAGACAAGCGTATCTTTCAAAGTTTGGAAACTCATCTCACATTCATTGGTCCACACAAATGTTTCCTTCTTTTGGGTCAACTTGGTCATAGGAGAAGCAATAGAGGAGAACCCATTCACAAACTTCCGGTAATAACCCATTAAACACAAGAAACTTCTAACGTCTGATGGAGTCAAAGGTCTAGGCCAATTTCTAGTTACCTCTGTCTTCTTAGGATCCACCTTGGTGCCATCACCCAATACCACATGGCCTAGGAAAGCGACCTATTTCAACCAAAACTCATATTCTTCATACTTTTCATACAACCTCTCCTCCCTCAAAATTTGCAACATCGCCCTCAAGTGATCCACATGCTCCTTCTCGTTATGGGAGATGTCATCAATAAAAGCTACCACAAACAAATCAAGATAGGGTTTAAAAACCCTATTCATAAGATCCATGAAGATAGCCGATGCATTAGTCAATCCAAAGGACATAACCACAAACTCAAAGAGCACATACCTAGTCTGGAAAGTCATCTTGGGAATGCCACACTCCCTCACTTTCACTTGGCGATACCTGAACTGAAGATCAATCTTAGAGAAGTGACTAGCCACTTGAAGTTGCTCAAAAAGATCATCAATTCTTGGTAGAGGGTACATATTCTTTATGGTGACCCTATTAAGTTGTTGATAGTCAATGCATATTCTAAGAGTACCATCCTTCTTCTTCACAAATAACACTGATGCACCCCAAGGTGATTGACTAGGCCTTATAAAACCCTTCTCCAACAAATCCTTTAATTATTCTTTCAACTCCTTCAACTCTGCCGGGGCAATATGGTGAGGGGGAATAGAAATGGGTTGAGTATCGAAAAGGAGGTCTATGCCAAAATCTATTTTCCTTTCGGGAGGAATGCCAGGAAGCTCATCTTGAAAGATATCAAGAAATTCATTAATCACCAAAATTGACTCTATGGGAAGGACTTTGGATTTAACATCCCTAATCCTCACAAGATGATAGAGGCAACCCTTAGAAATCAACTTTTTGGCTTTAATGCAAGAAATGAATCTACCTTTGACCACCACATCACAACTTTCCCACCCAAGGATGGGTACATTGGGGAATTGGAACTTGACCCTATGGGTTCTACAATCAATAAAAGCATAATATGCATGCAACCAATCCATCCCAAGAATGACATCAAAATCCACAATATCCCATTCAAAAAAATCACAAGGAAAGATTTTATGAAAAATGAATACGGGATAATTTCTATATGCCCTTCTAGCAACAATGGTGCACCAACTGGAGTAGATACTTCATATGGCTCACACAAAAATTCGAGTTTTACATGGAGCTTTTTGGCAACAAAAAAAGTAATAAAAGAAAAAGTGGCACCCAAGTCTATCAAAGCATACACATCAAAAGACAAAACATTTATCATGATGGTGACAACATCAGGCACTTCATCCATCTCTTTTCTCCCTTGGAGAGCATAGAATCGATTTTGCCTTGGGGCACCTCCTTGTTGGTCTTCTCTCCCCTTAGTACTTGCATTTGGGGACAAATCTACCCTTTTTGCGATTATGAGCAAAAACCATCACCTTATGAACCACTTTACCACAACCATAGCAAAGATTAATGTCCTTCAAACATGGGCCATTATGGCCTCTACCACATCTTGCGCACATAGTATTAGGTACCACACCACCACCACCTTGGACCCTTGGGTTGTCATTAGCAAACTTTCTACTAGGAGCATTGGAAGACCTTTGGTGTTGGTGAAACCAACAACCTTTTGGACTTTGGTATCTACCTTCAAAATGGGCCCACTTGGCCTTAGCACTTCTCCTTTTTTCCAAGCTTTTCCCCCTCCAATTACTCGACATATGTCATGAGGAGAGACAAATCCATATCACTTACCAACATGGCGGTTCAATATTGTTCTTTGACCAAGTTAGATACTCCCGACGTAATCTTGTTCATCCTAAACCTCGGCTCAGCCACAAATTGTGGATCATACTTGGATAGTTAGTTTAACTTTGTGGCATACTCACTCACACTCATGGACCCTTGCTTGAGGTTCATAAATTCATTCTTTTTGGCCTCCCATATCTTTATTGGAAAGAACTAGTTGAGAAATACTGCCTCGAACTCTTCCAAAGGATGACATTATCGTTTCCCTTCTCCATCTTACATTGAATGAACCAAATTTGAAGCCACCCCCTTGAATTGGTAGGCTGCCAACTCCGCTTTCTCCTCCGATCTAACCCCATAACAGACAACACTTTATACACTTCATTAATAAATTCTTGAGGATCCTCATCCACTTTAGACCCATGGAACTCTGGCAAGTTCATTATAGTAAGGTCTCTCACCCTTGAGGCCTGAGTAGAAGCATGAGGATCTTGGCCCCCTTGGTTAATTTGGTTGGCCATAGCATAAGCCAACATGGTAATAGCATCCTGGAACTCTTCATGAGCCACTCCCTCATCTTGAGGAGCTTGTGGAGTGGGAGGGTCCAGTTGCTCCTTGGGTGAACGAGCTATTCTTCCTCTTAGGATCGACATAAACAAGAATAACAAAGAACATTTGTAAGGGGAAAACCTTACTTTGACCTCTTTAGCACGACATAGATCATGAAGAAGGGAAATATTTCCTAAAATGCCTCATAGCCTCTTACTCATAGTTTTGGTGCACTTCACAACCATGAATAATACTCTAATCGACAAGGTGTGTTGGATTCCAAGGACCATTAAGAACCTAGTGCTTTGATACCAAGTTTGTCACGACCCAAGATAGTCTCCTTGAACTTGAGGACTCACCAAAAGCTTATCTTCAATATGCCAACTAGCCATGCTGAGGATTATCATGAGGAGCTCTAGTTCCTACATGGTAACATCATGTAGGCATAGAGTATACGGTAGTACGTTTGAATGTACTAAGTATGTAAAATGCAGTTTAACAAGATATAGGCAACATAGTAAAAATGCATAATCATAAACAAGGGATAGGTACAATAACAATATGGTATGCATGATCAATACTTGAAGTAAAACATGCTTGTAAAACATATAACTTGAGAATATAGATTACAAGTGTAGGAAGAGACCATCATTTAATGGACCAAGCAACTGGTGCATTGAATCTAAGGCATATCACCCCCTTGGAAGGTGATTGAGGTATCTACCCCTCAATTGGTAGATTGGTATGTCACCCCCCATCATAGTGGTCAATGTATATACCTCTCAACATGGTAGATGGGCATAGCAACCCCAATCAAAGTGGTCTAGGTGTATACCCCTCAGCATGGTTGATGGGAATAGCAACCCCCCATCAAAGTAGTCAAGGTACATACCCCTCAAGATGGTAGATAGGCATAGCACCCCTCCTCTCCCTATCAAAATGGTTGAGGCATATCACCCCCTGAACAAGGTGTGGTCAACTTGCAACACTTATAGATACTTTTCATGCATTCAACACATACATACAATCCCTTCATCGTCATAGAGTAACTTAGCTTGTAAACCATATCATAGCCCGTCAATAATCCAAGAATTCATGTTAAAACATTTTATCAAACACTTGGTGGGTGTGTAATACTAGTTCAAAATCATGCAATTCAATAGTGAAATCATATGAGAAAACTCAATGTAAACTAACCCTCTAACATATGGTAAAACCCTCATGAATGATATCTTGAAATACCTCATCAAATTTTATAATAGATCATAGTTTCATAGTTCAGCACATGCATAGTCACAATAGACAAACCATCTTATAGTATAAGCTTGAAATAGGTAGACCTATGTTTTCAATCAACATTTTATCGAGCCCCAATATAATTTGTAATTATACTTCATAATAATTAATACCCATAAGTAACCAACTTGAAAACATGTAATTTTCATAAAAAGGAAGGTCAGACAGAATGGGTGAAAAGACCTAATGGTTGAATCCCACATAGCTCAAATTTGGGTATTTCCTTGATGTAGATTTGAATGAGAACTTGAAGTTTGAATGAAGTTCTTTATATGCGAAATTAAGCTTGGGATACTTGAATTTGGATGAAAATTTTGGCTAAGTGTTAGAGATTGTTTTGAGTGATATAGAGTTGAAAATGGCTAAGTACAGGTGTTTTCATGCATATGAGGGCATGGGGCCAAGAACCCAATGCCTTAGGCTGAAATGGGAAAAAACAAAGAAGCCATACTATGGCTCCTTGATGGGTCTGCATCACGGAGCCAATGCAAACACTCTTTGGAAATTATAATGTTGGCGAAAATGAAGTTTCACTACAGGTCCTCTATAATCGGGGTTATACCCATTCCCCACTCAAATTTTCCCCTGATGAAGAATATAAAGTTGTATTTTCAATAAAACGCTCAGAGTTTTAGTTATATGGAAATTACGTTCATGGACATTTTCAAAGCACATTTTTGGGGCTTTTCAGTAAGCCTCCCTTTGGGCATTGGTTAAGATGAGTTGAGATCGTGCCTAGTTATGTTTCTAAATGCTTGATATACGCCAACTGTGAAGTCATGATTAGGCTCAATCACAAAAAATCTGACTTCATCTCTTTCAACACCTTATCTGAAGCTTCAACTTTGTTAAGAATCCTTGTTAACACGTCTTTAGTCTAGAAGCTTTCCGAATTCACAATCGGATTTCTAGGCTTCACCATATCATAAGATGGAATATAGTGATTTTCTCACCTTTCGTTCCTCTCCAACCTCCCTATTGATCTGGCCACTCTGTATTTCTCCAACCACTGTCGTTATTCTAACCTTAATTCTTCGGTGGCCTTAGAAAGCTTGACCAAGAACCCATGACTTGATTTCCTATATAGTGTACCTCCCCACTATAGACACCATCATAAGGCACACCATTAAAAGGCACATCACTAGCACTGCCAACAACAGTCACACATTATCCTTACAATCTCCTTACAATCTCTCTCTATTAATTGTTTAGTTCGAATTCTATAATCGCTTGCTAAATTGGGACATTACATGCGAGATGGTAACTTAGGTTCTTCTAACCCTTAGGCAAAGGTGAAGGTCGAATTTCACTATGGCGCTTGGCCGGCTACCATAGTGTGCCAAACTAACCATTACCCATTGTCCTAGTCAACCTCTACTTGGTTGAGTTTGGTTGATAGATAAGAACACATCAATCAAATTCTGTCACCCATTTCCTTTTCCTATTCATCATTACCTTGATTGAGATCATGACACTAGGCAGGCTTTAATGTTGGCCATATTAAACAACATTCAAAATGAAGGAAAATGGATAAGACATGCAAATACCGAACTCAAGAAATGCAAATAATTCAGATTTTCTAAGTCAGCTACTCATGGTTCTCACAACTCCAAGTTGTGGATTTAGCCACTTATGGAATGGGCAAACAAATCAACAATGAATAAAGAAGACATGATTGATTTCTTACCCAAGAAAATTGAAGAACAATGAAACTCACTTTGCTATTAGAATCACAAGCTTGAATAATGAAGTCAATCCATAAGTGAATCTAATCTCCAAATTAGAGTCTCCAAAGATAAACCCTAAAATTCTACTTTAAAAACTCTCCAAAAATATATATACAATCTCAATAATGAATGAATGCCACCCTAAAACCATAAAATATGCTATTTAAAGTATTTACGAAAAGGCCCTTAAGAATAATTAGAAAATCTGATCGGCTTCTACCATGACTTGCAATTAAGACTTGTCGGGTGCCATACAAGTCGTAGCCGGGGTTTTGTTGTTAGCACTTGATATTTTGGACTTCACTGCTACGATACACCTCTACGTGTCCTAGTATGGTCTATGACTCATAGTTCCTTCTAGTAGTCCACTCTATCATATCTTGTTCCAATTTTGATCAACACTGTTGATTGCTATGAGGCCTCCCTTTACAAGTCATAGAGGGGACTATGACTCGTACCTTGAGACCTCAAATCATAACGAGGGTAAGGAGTACAGCATAGTTCATAACCTGATAAAGAATAACATAACCTCATAGGGAGTAGCATAACCTCATACAGAGTAACATAACCTAATAGGGAGTAGCATAACCTCATAAAAAGTAAGATAACCTCACAGGGAGTAACATAACCTCATAAAGAGTAACATAACCTCATAGGGAGTAGCATAACCTCATAAAGAGTAACATAACCTCATAGGGAGTAGATTGCATTGGTACATGATGGTAAGGTCTACAACATAGCTCATAACCCCTACATGTAGGAATCAGCCTTGCATTAGTGGGAGAAGCATGTAACAGTTCATAACCCCTCCTATAGGCATTCACATTTGACAAGAGCATAAACCTTATCTTAAGAATCTGACAAGTCATCAACAATTCACAAGAACATAACAATGTGAGAGCCCAATAGTTCCATTGCAATACCAAAGGTGCTTTACATAATTCAAACACATATATTCATTCCTTTCATCATTATATACATATCTTCCCTTCTTATCATCATTTGATCATCACATACATACACCATTTCATCATCATATAATTATCATAACATCATTCAACTCATAAAACATGCATTAGACCCACAATTCCTCAAGAAACCCTAGCCGGACATTTTATCAAATACTTGGCGGCTGTGCATTGGGGTGAAATCATGGAAGAAAATCTATTATAAAACCATTAATCAACACTTTGCAACACCCTCAATACATACACATCAAAATGCATCATCAAATCCAACATTAGATCCAAGATGTAGAGCTCAAAACATGCTAAAACAATCATACTATTGATGAATTAAAATCACTGTGCAGTAAATTTTTTAATATACAAGACCCACATGTAAAATCAACTTTAAATCATGCAATATTAGTAAAAAGGACGCTTAGACACCATGGGTGGAAGGACCCAATGGCTCAACACCACATACCTTAGCTTTTGGAGAAACCTTGAAGAAGGCTTTAATGGGGACTTGAAGTTTGAGTGAAATCCTTGTTGAAATCCATAAGATTGGTCTTGAGTGTTGGGACTTGAATTTGGGAGAAAATATTTGGCTAAGTGTTTTGGTGAGTATTGGGAAATGTTTAGGATGATATGAGGGTGAAATAAGGTTAAGTATATGTATTTTCAAGTCTGGGAACCCTTAGGCTCAAGATTGAAATGTCTTGGACCGAAGTCAAGAGAAAATAGGACCAAAACAGACTGCTAACTGGAATTGCATTTTCTGCACAAATGATTTCCACGAAAATGGGCATAACTCTTTCATTCGAATTTGAAATGAGGTGAAACCCCAAATGCATTGGAAAGTTAATTCAAAGAGTTTTAATTTGATAGCAAAAAATTCTCAAATACTCCATCTTAGATAAAGATTTTAGCTTTAAAGAAAGATGCAAAAGATTGGATTCACCATAGATGGAAACCTAGATGACTTGAAATTGTCGTGTGTCACCAAGTTCTTTGTGTGCTCAGAGATATGCCCCTTCAAAGTTAACCCTCTAAAATCTCATTTTTGTGATTTTTTTATTTTGATACAGTTGCTCTAAAATTTGGGTTAGACCCATTCCCCACTTAATTTGACCCCTAAAAAAGAATATAAAGTCATATTTTCGAAATAACGAACAGATTTTCAGATATATAAAAATTACGATTCTGGGCACTTTCGAGGCACATTTTCAGGCACTTTTTGGGGTCGTTTCAATATCTCCCCCTTGGGAACATTGGTCCCCGAATGTCAAAGAAACATACAAGAGAAGAGTAATCATAAAGAGATCAGCCCCAACAAGAATGCAACAATACACTTTAAAATACCATTTTCAAAACCTCGGCATAAGTGTAAAATCATCATAAACTTGCCAACTTAAACATGAATACATATGAATGACATAGGGGCCGAAACATAAGACTTGGAATCATAGAAAGTACTTGGCATGTCATCATAACTTGAATAGAATGAAAGAAATACAGATATTTCTCTTCCATGCCCGTTCCGGCTTCCTCAGAGACACATACGCATAGACGACTCTTCCAAAGGGCCTTAAAGAACACCACATCCCCATTAATCAACCTCTCCACTTATCCATCCAACACCTCTACCAGGACCTCCTTCTAAGCCAACTTATCCTCCACCTCACCCACAACTTCAAAGAGTTCTATAACAATAGAGTCACCAACATATCCTATCCACATAGACGCATGAAGAACCGAACAAACCATATTTATATCCACAGGCAAATCCCCAAACTTACGCAACCTCACCAACCTCCCTCTACTCTGTATAAGGAATCATAATCCTCAACTCAATTGTTAACCTTAAATTCACCTAACCCAC
This sequence comes from Solanum clarkiae, assembly GCA_011800125.2. Classification (NCBI taxonomy): domain Eukaryota; kingdom Viridiplantae; phylum Streptophyta; class Magnoliopsida; order Solanales; family Solanaceae; genus Solanum; species Solanum clarkiae. Next base: position 41,975 of record JAABOM020058625.1, read on the forward strand.
TTGGTACGGTAGCCACCATCTCACCCTTACGAGACAACCTCCACTCTATCGTCTTCTCACCCAAAACTTCCAACTCTAATAAGGCAGAATCAAGGCCTTCCTTAAACTAGACCCCCCTCAACCAAAGAAGATTTGGAACCACCAAAAACACTATACCACTATTCTCTACTTTCCTCAACCTACTTCTAATCTAACCAACCAATGGATCCCACTAAGCTCCTTCTTACCGCCACTATCCACACATGCTAGGCTACCTAGAGCACTGACCACAACATTAGCCTTACTGGGGAAAAGTAATGCACACTCATTCATAATACTTAAAGAATCCTAACCACCTTCTTGCTATCAACAATGCACACCTATCGTATTTAGCAAACAACCTCTCATCCTCCAAGACTTGCAACACTACCCACAAATGATTCAAAAGCTCTAAACAAATCAATACCTCATCACTAGAGACCACCATAAACATATCAAGGTAGGGTTTTAAGACCCGATTTATGAGACCTATAGACATGATTGGTGCATAAGTCAAACCACAAGACACCACCCCGAATTTGAAATATCGGAAAGGACATTCAAGAACTCATTAATACCAGAAACAACTCAACAAAAATAACTTAGGTTCAACACCCCTAACTCTTACAAGATGAAAATGCAATCCCTTAGAGATCAATTGTACCATAAAAAAAGAAATGGACTTACCCCCTTCACTACAACTCAAAGACGGGCCCCGCAATCAATGAAGACACAATATACATACAAATAATCCAACTCAAGAATGACGTCAAAATCCACCACATCGAATTCAACAAGTCACAAGGCAAGACCTAATGCAATAAGAACACGGAACAATACCAATGACCATCTAGTAACAATAGAATCAACAAATGTGTAAACACCAAAGGTTCACATAACCACCCAGAACACATATGAAGCCACCGAGAAACAATAAGATAAATGAAGAGAAACCCGAACCTTCCAATGCATGCACATCAAAATCAAAGAAACACACCTTGGCCTTGAGGAGGACCCTTCTTGCCCTTGTTATGGATATAAGGGCAATCAATAAGCTTGTGACCTTCTTTCCCACACCCATAACATGCCCTTGAATTCTTTAAGCATTTCACACTTTGGGCATTTTGGGAATGTCATCGCACTGTCACCTTCTTGGATCTGGTCACCCTTCAACCGAACCCTCTTGGACTCCCCACTCCTTTTCTTCCTAAGCTTCTCCACCTCCATTTGTTCGGAGTAGGTCATCAAATGGAACAAGTCCATATCATTAACCAACATAGAGGGTCGGTATTCTTCACTCACCAAGTCGGACACATCCATCACAAACTTGTTCATTATAGCCCTTGGTTCGGCAACCAAGTGAGGAGCATACTTAGAAAGTTGGTTGAACATGAGGTCATACTCCCTCACACTCATTGATCCTTGTTTCAAATTCATGAATTCTACCAATTTGGCTTCCCTGAGTTGAAGAGGGAAGAACCGACTAAGGAAAGCCTCCTTGAACTCCTCCCAAAGCACCACGTTATGGATTCCCTTCTCCTCTCTCCATTGGCTATACCATATATGTGCTACCCCCTTGAGTTTGTAGGCCACCAACTCTGCCTTATCTTCCGATCTAATACCCATGATGGCCAATACCTTATAAATCTCATCAATAAACTCTTATGGGTCCTCATCCACCTTTGATCCATGGAATTCCGATGAGTTCATCCTCATGAAGTCTTTCATTCGAGAAGCCAGTGTAGGAGTATGAGGGGCTTGGGCCCCTTGATTGGATTGATTAGCCATAACATGTATAAGCAAGGTGAGGGCATCCCTAAGATCCGCATCGATCGATTACTCCTCGGGGGTACAGGCCTGTCATCCTCTTATAATAGGCATGGTCAAGTAGCATGACAAAGAACATTTGTTAGGGGGGAGCAAGGACTTACTCCAAATTTATAGTACGACATAGAACATGAAGAAGGGAAATATCCCTTAAAATGTCTCACAGCCTACTACTCATAGTTGTGGTGCATAACACAACCATGAATAAGACTCTAATTGACGTGGCGTGTTGGACTTTGATGATCTATCAACCTAGTGCTCTTACACCATCTTTGTCACAACCCAAGCCTAGGGCCTAGATGTGACCAGTGAATGGGGAAACCCGAAAGAACACCAAACAAGCCTCAAAGCATATCATTACACATCCTTGGTCGTGGAAGCAATATAAAACATCATAAGAAACAAGAATAAGGGGAAATGGGACTAGGGGAGAAATAGAGAGTTTAATACTTAAATAACATAGATGAGTCAAAGCTCAAACGTAATACATAACTTGTCTAACAATACCTCTAAACATAAATACTTAGCAGGAGATAAGATAAAGCAACCAGGCTTACCCTCATAGACAAAATAGCAACAAAGAAGAAGGAATCAACAAATAACATAAGAAACATAGACCAACGTCCCTGAAATGGAGGACTCTCCAACAAGCTTGAGTGAAACCGTACTAGCCACGTGGGTCGAGATGCTTAAGTGGTGCTCCAGTTCCTACATGGTCATATCTGTAGGCATAGAGTATGCGTTATTATGTTGGAATGTACAAGGTATGTGGGATGCAATGCAACAAGAGATAGGGAATGTAATCAATATACATAACAATAGGCAATAGGCATAATATAACAATATGGCATGCATGGACAATGCTTATAGTAAAACATGCTTGAAAATATCCATTGTTTCATAGCTTACTTAACCCATTAAGATAACATGATTAGCTTATCCAATTACCTTATACTAGAGGGTGAGAGATATAGCATGAATTCTTAACCACAAATCATAAATGAGGGTAAGGAGTACATCATATTTCATAACCTCATAAAGAGTAACATAATCTCATGGGGTGTAGCATAACCTCAAAAAGAGTAACATAACCTAACAGGGAGTAGCATAACCTCATAGAGAGTAACATAACCTCATAAGGAGTAGTATAACCTCATAAAGAGTAACATAACCTCATAAGGAGTACATTGCATTCGTATATAAAAGTAAGTTGTACAACATAGCTCATAACCCCTACATGTAGGAATTAGACTTGCACTAGAGGGTGAAGCATCTAACATCGTTTATAACCCCTCCTCGTAGGCTTTCACAATTGACAAGAGCATAAATCTTATCTTAACAATCCAACAAGTCATCAACAATTCACGAGAACATAATAACATGAGAGCCCAATAATTCCATTGCAATACAAAAGGTGATCTACATGATTCAATCACATATATTCATTCCTTTCATCCTTATATACATATCTTCCCTTCTTATCATCATTTAGTCATCACATACATGCATTATTTCATCATCATATAATCATTACGACATCATTCAACTCATAAAACATGCATTGGACCCAATTCCTTAAGAAACCATAGTCAGACATTTTATCAAACACTTGGCGGATGTGTAATAGGGGTAAAAGACCATGCAATGATGAAATCATGCAAGAAAATCCATTGTAAAACCATCAATAACACGTTGTAACACCCTCAAGATATACACATCAAAACCCCTAATCAAATCTAACGTTAGATCAAAGATTTTGAGCTCAAAAGATGCTAAAACAATCATAATTTCATGAACTAAAATCACTGTGCAGTAAATTTCTCAATACACAAGATCCACATGTAAAATCAACTTTAAATCATGCAATATTAGTAAAAAGGATTCTTAGGCACCATGGGTGGAAGTACTGAATGGTTCAACACCACATACCTTAGCTTTTGGAGAAACCTTGAAGAAGGCTTTAATGGGGACTTGAAGCTTGAGTGAAATCCTTAATGAAATCCTAAAGATTGGTCTAGAGTTTTGGGACCTGAATTTGGGAGTAAATATTTGGCTGAGTGTTTTGGTGAGTCTTGGGAAATGTTTAAGATGATATGAGGGTGAAATAAGACTAAGTATATGTATTTTCAAGTGCAGGAACCCTTAGGCCCAAGACTTAAAGGTCTTGGACCGAAGTCAAGAGAAAATAGGATGAAAACGGACTACTTACTCGAATTGCATTTTCTGCACAAACGAGTTCCACGAAAATGGGCATAACTCTTTCATCTGAATTTAAAATTGTCACGCCCCAAGTCCCGTTAGGGTGGACTGGCACCCGTTGCCGATAAGGCTCGGGAGAACCAACCTGTATCCTTGTGCTTTCTATACGTATTATAAGAGATTTCTACCTTTGACATGCCTTTAAGAAGATAAACAGTGATAACAAGCCAAAAGGAAATGCATATGACTAGGCCGTTGGGGCCACGGTATTTAAAGTATGAGACATAACCACATTTTTCTTTACATAGTCTACAAAGCCTCTAAATAAAGAAAGACATCTGATAGGGGTCGAGACAGGCCCTGCCTCAACTATTTGTATAAAACAAACATATAAGCTCTAGACATGCAAAGCTCCGAAGCAACCTGGAGCTTGGTAACCACAGCTGAATGTCATGTACTCTTACTAGGGAGATCTACTAGCACCTCTATCTGCAGCATGAAATGCAGGTCCCCCGTAAGAGACGTCAGTACCAGATAATGTACTAAGTATGTAAGGCAGGATATACTGTACATAAAGTAACAACTCAAATGAAACCATGCATCCGTAAAGAATCATGGACCACCCTTAGTTATACTATGGAATCATGTATGTTATGTTCTTTATATTGCTTTACCTTTACTCTAAAATTTGTACTGTAAAATCTATGCATAGATGTAATACAAATGACCAACTGATCAATGGTGAAACTGTATCGGGTTCGTCCCTCGCTAGGTTCTTCCTTAACTGCTAGGGCTACCCCCTGTAATAAGATATTTCCCTGGCTAGGTGATTTTTCCACCCCTTGGGATATCGGGATAGTCCCTTTTCTAGGTTCTTCCTTAAACCCCCCCGGGCTACCACCCGTGATAGGATCATCCCTGGCCAGGTGTTACTTCCATCCCCTCAGGCTACCACCTATCAAAACTGTATACTTTATCCTTTAATTACCTTTGAGATGATTCGTTTGGTGGACATAATATTGGAGATATAGAACTGTATATGTAGCATGTGACATGTGGATAATCACACAAAGACAACATGACAATGAAAAGAGTACATTACATAAATGATGAAATGCGTATGAAAGGGACAACTCGTGAACTTTATTTCATAACAAAAACTCATGTAACTTGGTATACAAGCATGTATGCAGTTTTAAAGGTGACTATGTATGGAATATTATGAACATGTACAAGTGTGGAGATGTGGATAATAGTTGTGTCGGAGTTGGCAAGTGCCTTAATGTACCAAGGAGAGATCTATGTTTCATGCCAAGTGATACGAAATCAAGTAACCCTACATACCTCGTTGTATGACCTCATTACTACCTCGAGATAACCTTCCCTTCCTTCAAATACTTATCTACAGCATAGTAGGTGATAAAACAAGCATTAGAAGCCAATATACATATCTTGTCATCCCAATTACATAACAAAACAACACACGGGCAGCAAGTGGGTGTTTATAAACCCGAGCGTATTCCTTTAACTTTTCCATCCCTAGTCGTAGTTTCTAATACAAATGAGCATGTACACATCATGTACAGCCCATTGTAATGCCACAATAGTCTTACAACAGCCCAAAAAGCACAACACATCATAATTCCACATAATCTAAAAACGGACAGCATAATGTTACCTTCCTTCGCTAACTTTCAACATCGACAACCCCAAACTTATTCCAAATTTAACCAAACTGTTCCAGCAACATTTACACATATAAACAGACATAAAATGGTATTATAACATCACCCAATAATTCATGAAGGATGTGAGCTAATAGCCTTATATACAACAGCCCGCAAGTTCCAATCAACACGACGCTTAAGATAACACAATAAAATGCGCTTGTTAAATGAATCCAAAATCAGGGCAGCAACCTTAGGGTGATGTTTATAACTCAAACCATGTTAATAACACCAAGTTATCTTCATAATAAAACTCACAAACCATATATAAATCACCAACACAAAAGGAAAAGGTGCGGTAACTTTCAGCACAGAATCTGTCCAACAATTTCAGCAAGCATAACTAGTGACTATCTCTTGATTTTCATGATGAAACTATACTAAATACACAACTATAATTATTTAACTTTGTCTTCAAGGTTTAGAGGCTCCTTAAGAATCCTAAAGGAGTCATTTGTCTATTTCACAATGTTGAGAAAAGTTGAGAGGAACTTTAGAGAGCAAATCTGATTTTTCTTGTGTTCTAGTTGAGAATGAATTTTGGAGCTGCTTTGGAGCCCTTTATAAAGAGTTATTATGCCGAACTTCTCTTGATATTTTGACCATCATATACCACACATTATCAAGTTTCCTATCCACCAGATTGGCCCTCAATCTTGGGCCTTTTTGGAGCACCAACTTGATGGACTTGGGCTGCCTACTTTCCAACTTTCACTCACTTAGTTTTGGGCCCAATTTGCTAAGTGTATTGTGATGTCTTTGGGGCCCTGTTTATTATACTTCTTGGGCTGAACATATAGCCCATTTATGATACCAAAACATGGTACAAAGTTAAAGCCTTAACACGGACTTTATTCGTAATCAAACTTGGACAAATTCGACGTCGAGCCTCGTATCCATTTAGCTAGCAATTTAAGCTAAGCAACTAGGTTACTCACCTACTAGCTTATTAAGTCCTACAAGTACATCAATTCTTTCACTTCATTTTAAGGTCATAATCCCCTCAGTTCGACAAAAAAACATGTATACACTCGACCCTCTTAAGCGGTAGACGCACCTATAGCCCATTAACACAAGATTCAAGCACTTTTAAAATTTATCGCTAATTTGACCAACCCATGTCATGTTTAATTTGAATTGTACTAGTAGCATAACGTGTGGGGTGTTACATCTTCCCCCCTTTAGCAACATTCATCCTCGAATGTTAACACAATTGCATAGCTTAACCAAGTATAAACCTGTACTTACTCACACTTTTGACAACACCATTAAGTATTCAATCACACGTACCTATTAGTCTCCCAATTCTGCATCTTGGACTTCCCCTTTATCTTCAAATAAGTAATGGTACTTTGATTTCATCACATCCTCAGCCTCCCATGTCATCTCTTCTACTTGTCGGCTCCTCCCAAGCACTTTGACTGAAGCTATTCCTTTATTCCTTAGCTTCTTAACTTGACGATCTAGAATAGCAACCGGTACCTCTTCATAGGTGAGATCTTCTGTAACTTGCATATCCTCAATAGGAGTGATACAGGATGGGTCACCTATGCATTTTTGAAGCATCAAGACATGAAAAATTGGATGAACCATTCAAAGCTCTTGGGGTAGCTCTAATTCATATGCAACCTGTCCAAACCTTTTAATAATTTGATATGGCCCTATGTAACATGGGCTCAGCTTTCTTTTCTTACCAAATCTGATAACCTCTTTCATTGGAGACACCTTTAAAAATACCCAATCACCTACTAAGAATTCCAGTCCTCTTCTCCTGGCATTCGCATATTATTTGTGACGACTTTGGGCTATTTCTAGCCGCTGCTATATCACCTTAACTTTTTCCATGGCTTGTTGTACTAGATCTAACCCGAGTAAGGTGGTTTCCCCCACCTCAAACCATCCAATTGGTGATCTACATTTCCTTCCATAAAAAGCTTCATAAGGTGCCATCTTGATACTTGCATGGTAGCTATTGTTATAGGCAAACTCAATAAGTGGCAAATGGTCCACCCTACTACCTTTAAAGTCCAATGCACAAGTTCGCAGCATGTCTTTAAGTGTCTGAATGGTGCATTCTGCTTGACCATCTGTTTGGGGATGGAATGTTGTACTCAAATTCACTTGTGTCCCTAAACTCCATTGGAAGGACT
>JAABOM020058626.1:0-13696 GCA_011800125.2 Solanum clarkiae
AAACCACCGAAATTATATTATAACGAGATAGTAATCGGTATGTATCTAATTTGTTCTGCTAACAAAATTTTATCCTTAAAAATCAATTATCTTGGCAAAAAGGTATACAATAGAGAAATTTCAAATGATGGCAAAGTATTTATATGAGTTTTGATTCTGGGGAAGATGATACCAATAATTACTATTAAGAAGAATACTTGAATACTTCAACTGTTTAACATTAAATGATCTTCCGCTATACAAATACATAATCAAATTCATTAGGTCAGTTACTTAATATTTACATGTAGTTATGTATGCATTAAACAAGTTAATTCCAAAAGAAAATGTGTCAATCATGCTACTTGTTGGAATCACCATGTGTTTTGATAATGATAAAGTGAATCAGGTTCATAAGCATATACCGGATTATGAAGAATGGTTATATAAAAGCTCTCAACAGGAAGCAGCACACACGACACAATGAACCAGGTTCTTCAGACAATAGGCGACAAATGCAGAATACGGAAAAAAGAAAACTGTATTTAACTCAATAAGCTCCTAAATAAGGAAAAGAAGGATTCTGGCCAAAGAGTTGGCTTTTCTAGTAGGACTCTTTTAGGGCGAACTATATAAGAATAAATCAAACCCTAGAAGGGCATTTTTGCATCATTCAACAATGGTGATGTAGCGCCATTGAAGGAAGAAGATCTTAGAATTTCTTTCTTGAGAAATATGTTTTGATTTGATTTGCTTGTTCTCCTATGAATCATTATTTAGGAAAAATTATTGTAAGCATTAACAAGTGATTGATAGGGAGTTGCAACATCATGGAGTACTGAATTATTAGTGGTGTGTTGTGAGAAGTAGTTGAGTGATTACTGAGTTGTAATTTGAACGTTGCTCATTGAAGTTAGTGAAGTTCACTGAAATCTTACATGTTGTCGATAGTGGTTATTTTTCTTTGAGCAAGAAAATTTTCCAGTATAAGTGCTTATGTGATTTTGTTTAGCACCGATGATAGCCTGGAAACAAGAACCTGGTTCTTGTTAGTGTTGAGTGTCTAACGTTTTTGCACTTCTTAGAAAATTAGATCCTTCAAATCAAGCATATGTTCATTCCAAGAATTGAACTTTCTCTGCGTGGAAAATGAAGAATATCCTTTCAAATTTGTTCTAATACATAAGTTTAATGAACATTTATTATATACACATCTTAACGGCATGTCTGTAAAACATTTATTCATGCCGTAAAATATCATAATCTATCTATCTATTTATATCTATACTACGTTAAAAGTAACTCTAAAATTGAAATGTTATATTACCCAAAATGCTCTCAACTTAAAAAACACTCCCTTTAGTTGAAATTTTATTGCTCTTTCTCTCCCAACTCTCGTGCTGCAAACTCCTTCCAAAGAGTTGCCACATCCCACTCTCAAACACTGAATAGACGCCAACAATCAACATCACTCCCTAACAGACACAACTTATGATTTATTACTTTAAAAACTTCCAATGAAGATGACATCCAATAGTGAAGATGGAACCCACCTTGCACCTGATTCCTTGACTTGTTTTCTTTACTTTACATTCGCGTTGCCAAATGGTAGCTTTCTCAGTTCAAGAAGTCCGCCACTATTAATTAATTTTCTGTTGTACTTGGCAAGTAATCAATTTGGCATTCTTACATTAACATTGATTCATTATTCCTTACAATTTATCACATTAACTAGAAACTGAAATATATTGTTTACATAGCCAATTGGGAACATATTCTAGCCGAACTGCTGATGGCAAATTAACGTGTACAGGTTACTCATTACCTTTGGCCATTCAACAGTATCATGTTCAAAATAAGGAGGACAGCTATCGAGGTACAAAGATTATCAAAATATATTCTTATGAATGGAAGTCATTGCACACACTTAACTCTCGAGTTTAATATGTCTACTATGCACACATCATTATTTGAAAGGCTCCACTAAGACACTCACCGCATACGCATTGATGTTCTTCCTAGAGAAAATGTCTTACTACATATAGATAAATTAGATAAACAACTTCTGGATGCACATGTAAGTTTGAATGCAGGTATATTGAAGTCTCTTAACTCTTATTAATATTAATAAATACATACAAGTTGGTGGATTAAGTATTTTCTCTCCAAATACTCGACAAGATGACGACGTGTTTGAGGATGGTAAGGAGAACAAGATGTTAGATAGATGCTCTTGTTTGGAAAGCGGTTAGGAGAGCAAACATTTCTTCTAGGCAACAACACATTAAAAGTCATGGAAGTAGGAAGAGCTGAGACAAGAAGATGAGTGAGGAGTTTATTCCAAGGCAATTACCAATGTTAATTGTGTTTCCATATAATTTGGTTTCGCTGTAGTACATGTGTCACGACCCAAACTTAGGGTCTAGGAGTGATATGGCGAATGAGAACTCGAGAGTTCCCAAACAAGCCTCAAAGTAGCCAAATTCACATTGTCAGTTTGGAAGCGTATTCAAATAGTAAACAGATAGTTCTAAGAGACGGGAAAGTAGGACTCACGCTATGGGAATATCATAGGGAAAGGGATTAATATTGATTCACATAACACGTAGCACATAAAGACTAAGGGGTGGGTAAGTATGACTCACTCTATGGGGTATTTCGGGACTTAGGGGATTTTCCATATTTCCACATCAAACATATATATATATATATATATATATATATATATATATATATCATAATTCCCATAATCAATCCATACTAGCTATATCCAATAGATAACCATAATCATAAGGTTCAAATACAACACATAATATATAGATCCAACGAGAGTTTACAAGATGTCCAATAATGCGTTTAGTCATAAGATAGCAGGGGAGCCAAGACATATCCCGGGCTCACCCTCAAAGTAAATAACGTTAATGAAAGCAATATAGGTAGATGAATGGTGGCTTATACTTGGAAGATAGGACTCACCACAACAAATGTCTCAATTCCGATCTAGCATCAAACGGTGGATGAAAGTAATCTTCGGTCCCTACATGGTGAGATCATGTAGGAAAAAGTATGCGTAAGTACGTTTGAATGTACTAAGTGTGCGGGGTGCAATGGATGTGACTTACAAAATCTACACTTCAATGTTAGATGACAAGGACACATAATATAGAAAAGATCATATATTAGGAGAGTAGTATACAATATACTATGAAACTAATGATGTATGAAATGCAATGCTCATATATAGTGGGGATGTGACCTCAACCGACATAAGTAAGATCAAATGAGCTATTACTTAGAATCCCAATGAAAACCCTTCACCAGTAAAGAGATGGTCTACTTGCCAAATGTAAACCTTACTTTATCTTACGGCACTCCCATTTCGTATGAAGCAACCTTCCTTACAGGCACTCCCATTTCGGATAGGATTCTCATAACCTATATTAGACACATAGTTCAAGGAAAGAGAGCAGACCCTCAATCCATCGGTGCTAAGTCATCATCCCATAAGAATACTTATAATATACATAATTATACATGTTTTCAAAAGAGATACAAGTCTTACCAAATCAATTCACTACGCAATTGGGCTTAAAAGCCAAAGACCATTCATAATAATCCATACTTAGGCTCAAATGCCAAAACATAGCTTATAGTCATAATACTCATGCATAGGAATAGCTCATTCACATATACGGAATGGTGCAAGCACCCAAAATGCTCAAAGAGCCATAATCATAGACATGTATATGATCATATTCTTATCATAACCAATATCTTATCAAAATCATATCACAATACATAATTGGGCTTAAACCACATCATAATTTCCAAAATTTCCAATGTTCATGAATGCACATACCATGAATGATGTGAGAATGGCATGGGTAATTGAGATTCAATCTAAAATCAAAATATAATATGAAATTGAAGTAAATACATCATTAAATCCATATTTAAATCATAACAAAGATCACTCATTCATAAATGAAGCTTAAAAATGGACATGCATATTCATAACTTCAATGGAAATCATCATGATAAGACTTAAAGTAAATTAAAATCATAAATAAAGTACAACCCACACATCAGTTGAATTTAATAAATCAAAATAATGAAAACCCACATGTAAAGTAAGCTTAATTTCATGGAAAATTACTTGAAAAGATTTGGATCTCCTTGGTTGGAAGGAACCAAGGATCAAACCCACATACCTTCATAAAGATGGAGAAAAACCAAGAGAGATTTGAAGAAGAGATGAGCTTCCTTTCTTCCCAAGTTGAAATCCCCACTAGAGTTCTTAAGAGTGTCTTTGAGAGAATTTCTAAGTGTAAGGATGAAATTTGAATGAGAAAAATGGGGTTTAGGTTATTTGGAGGTCTTAAGATAGCATAGGAAGTCGTAAAAGACCCTTAGGAAGAGCCACAATTACAAAAAGACCATTAATGAAGAAAAAATTACATTCATTGCCAGGAGTTTGTGAGGAGGTATCATAGTCTATACAAGTTTTCACAGACCATGAAACCCACTCGTATAGCCACATTTAGGCAATTTTCAGAAAACTCTGCATAGACAGGTTTTACAAAAATGGGCATAACTTCTTCACCTAAACTCTAAATGAGGTGAAACCAAGTGCATTGGAAAGATAAGTCAAAGAGTTTTAATTATATAGGTTATGGTCCATCCAGTTCATTTTGTGATAAGAGATATGACCATGTAAAGTTGACCCTTTTATCGGTACTTGTGAGAAACTTAGCCAATGAAATTCCTTTGGACTTGGTTTGATGTAGGAGACCCATGATGGTATTAAATAATATAAATAAACTTGAATTAAAGGCTTGAGAGTGAACTTAGCTTGAGTTTGAAGTCCCATAATTAGAATTTTTTTTTTACGAAAGAATCCCATACACGGAAGGGCCACATGGGCCATGTGGTGTTACATGGTCCGTGACACCGCACTTGGAACCTCCCTTAGACGAAATAAAATCTCTCATGCCAAGGGGAAGCTATACTTAGAAATATTTCCACCTCAGAGACTATATGGTTGGCCATATGGTCCGTGTGCCTTCACACGGTTCATGTGAAGTGGCCGCGTCCCACTACTTAGCTCCAAACACTGGTGTTTCAAGCTCAAAACCATCACATGGTCCTCCACTCAAAATTAAGGCCAAGTATTACAATATTGGAGGCCACACGGGGTGTGTGACCTCACACGGACCGTGTGACCTCACACGGACCATGTAGTCTCCCTTGAGGTGATACTTGGTTCAAATTTTTCTAAAAAACAAAAATCTCTAGCTCCAATGAAGTCGTATAATGTCCGGCTCATTACAACATGGTTTATCTTACCTAAATCATATACTAGATATTTGTTGAGACTTGTTTGAATTTATTTTTGTGATCAACATTAAAGCTTGTACATAGAAAATCTATTGAAAGTTAGGAAAGCATAGAGGATTGTAGTATGTGATTTAGAGGATGCTTCTTTTAGCTCAAATTTTTTTCTATTGATCTGTTTCTAATATTTTATAGGCCATATATATGTGTTTGCCTATATATTTTAAAGTTATCCTAGGATTATTTAACTTTATACAAAATGAATTAGCTTGAGGCATCCAGAGCAACGGAATAACATAAGATGAAAGATTTATGTTAACGAAGCACTTGAAGGACTTTTAGAAGACATGATATTTATTTCTTAAATTGTATTTCTAAATTTATGAAGTTTTATTGAATATACTGAGGACTCTTGAACTATAGCTCAGGTCTCAAACTCCATTCCAACATATGAAAGAATAGGATCTTCACCTTCAATAAACCAAATTGACCAACATGTTCCATCAATGCACACTCTCCATCAATATCAAATTCCTCAGTTTCACCATCAAAGATGGTGACATTAAGAGAAAGACCACTCATTTGGAGTGTTGTGTAAGCATCAATGTCAAGCTCTCTAATATATTAAGAAGAGGATAGCTTTTGGTACATAGGAAAACAGCTGGACAAAAGAATCATCTAAGTTTGTGGCCTTTAATCTGAAAGCCTTAAATATGTCACCTGAAACGTTGAAATTAAAGTTTTTTTTCACAAAAAGAAAGAGATCATTTTATTTTTGAAATAGATTAAAAAAAGTAGGCCATAATTTTGAAATGGAGGGAGTACTATTGAGATTTATATAATCTGATTTTTTTTAATGATCACTCAGTCAAACACATCCCTCATACGAAACCTTCCTTACTTAATATCAGTCTATATTCACAACTCAGAAATTTCTGCAACCAAAATGGATTCTAGAGCCTCCAATTGGCACCCAAATCAAAGAAAACAAGCTCAATTTCCATCAAATTCAATGAAAGATTCAAACTTGATTATCCCCAGTCTGCCAGCAGAACTCATCATCGAAATCCTCTTGAGGCTTCCCGTGAAATCCCTGTTGAAATTCAGGCCAGTGCCAAAATCTTGGCTTTCTTTAATTTCTGGTCCTGAATTTATCAAGAACCATCACCGTTTATCAACTAGTAACATGGAAGACACATACCATTTGCTTATCTTGGATAGCTGTGGAACTAAGTGGAATATCAAAGAATGTGTTATGAGGCCTTTATTTTATGACTCTGTTTCTGAGGCTTTTGACTTGAATCATCCCTTTGGAAATGATGGTACATTTGTCAGTATAATGGGTTGTTGCAATGGATTGATTTGCCTTGTCGATTATTCAGGATGTTCCCTTTTATGGAATCCAACAACTAGAATACACAAGAATTTTCCTGATTTTAGACCTAGATGGAAGTAAAACTTTAGCACATACGGTTTTGGATATGATGAGCTCTGTGATGATTATAAGGTAGTCAGTGTTTTTTATAGTTATGGTGGTTCAGATGGCGTTGAGGTCAAAATATATAGTCTAAAAAGTGACTATTCGACTAGCGTTGATTATTGTGATGAGGAGACATTCGTCAACTCTAATGAAAATATTAGGTTAACTAGTTCAGGTTTCTTTGTGAATGGGAAGTGCCATTGGGATACACTTGCTGTTGGCCCCCGTTTCATTGATAAGCATAAGTGCAAGAACATCATTTCTTTCAATTTAGCTAATGAGAAATGGCAATAGGAGAGACTGATTTGTGTGTGGGAATGTTGGGAAGTGATCATTGTGTCTTTAGCGATTATAAGAGAACTCAGTTAGGTGCTTGGGTTATGAATGAGTACGGGGTTAAGGAGTCTTGGATAAAGAAATATACCATCAGATATCCAACTGATCAAGTTATATATCCACCCTTTTTCATGTCAAATAAAGCTGAAATATTGTCGGTGTTTGAATCAACTTCCGTTGTGTACAATTTAAAAGATGAAGCATTCAGATATCCACATGTCATTAACTGTATGACTTTCATGGCATGGGAATGTACGCTGAAAGTTTTGTTTGTCTTTTTTAACTGAAGTGACAGAAGACCCCACAAAACAAAGGCGGAAAATAGCGCTGATTAAAATAATCGAGTAACAAATAATTTGTAAGAGTACTTTCTTCTCAACCTCTTTCATATTATATACTTGTTATTTCAAATATAGAACAAGAGGTACATGTGAAAGATATTTGTACTCTTTTTCATTTGGATTAGTTTAGGTGTTCTCCTTGCTGCTAATTGCTAGATGTATATTTTCTTGTGCAAATAATTTGTTTGTTTTCTGGAGTGGTCGTGGTGTTCGGATCAACTTTCATGCACCTCAACTAATTCTGCAGAATACCTATCACCCATGAGCAACATGTACAGGGTAACTCTGTCTATCATGACTAGTATAGATTATAAGAAATCAGCGAGTGCTATTGTTGTCTCTATTGAAATTTGAACGTTCTGAAACCACTTCATTGACCACTAGGCCTGTTATTTCTCGAATTGAGGTTATTTAGTTTCTTACTCTATATATATATATATAGATAGAATTGTTATGAATCATAAGGAGTTTGAATATATGGTTTAAGTTAACAAAAGTCCCTATGAAAGAGGCAGTTTTTAGTGATTTACTTTTCACTAAATGATTTTTTTAAGTTGCGTGTATCGCAGGCAGATAATAAGGAGCCTCGGGGGCTTCTGAATTTAATGAGGGAGTATATATACTTAGCTTCATTTCCATTTTCCATTGTTGGTGCTGTTTTCTCTTACTTGTTCTTGTAAATGATTTTGAGAGACTATTGTGGAATGAGCAGTTTTTTTATGTAAAGCACGGAATATTCTGTATATATAGTGTGGGCTTTTATTCCATATTTGGAAGATTGTGATCATGGTGAATTATATTATTTTTTGATTCTCGAGTTTGAACTGATTTTTTTTCCTCTTCTCTGTTTTGAACTTCTTTCGCAGATTAGGCATCGAAAAGGTTGTGAATGTCCAACCACAGGAGTTTGGAAAAGAAAGAGTTTGGAAAAGTTTCGAATTGTTTTTACTTGAGCCGAGGGTATATCTGAAATAACTTATCTTTTAAGATAAAGATAAAGATATGTGTACATATTATCCTCTTTAGATTTTATTTATGAAATTACATTAAATATGTCATTATTGTTGTTGCTATTGAAATTATGGTGGCATCACATTGAAATTCCTTAATTCCATTCTGTCTGTTATTTTTCGTGTATACAAATATCCAATTCCACTAGATACTTGTCACCTCCACCACCAGTAGCAATAGATAACTCCATCCACCAAAGGGCAGAGCAGATGGAAGAAATCATCACCTTGTGTCTTTTTTGGTCTATGTTGGGATTTGAACCATGAGACCTCATGGTTCTCAACCCACTTCAAGTAACTTCATTAACCACTAGGCGGCACCTATGTAATGTTCCTGAAAATCAAGTTATTTCTTGAGTTGTGCGAGTGTATTATCACTGCTCTTACGTAGTTTTCCATAACTATATTCCAGCATTATAGATAACCAGATGTGGCTAGGTTTCTCTACATTTGATATACTTATGGAGATTTCTCCAATATTAAAGAAACCATATCTCGGCATAATAGATAATCACGCCTATTCAGCGATGTATCATCAAACTGAACAATCTTCTCTAGTTTCTTATTTATTCAGAATCATTGGGAGTTTGAAAATATGGTTTCGGGTCAACAAAAGTCTCCATGAAAGAGCCAGTTCTGCAGTGATTTGTGTTTCAAGGACAAGTGACAATTCTATGTCTCTGTTATAGCAAGAGAGATCTGCGACCCCAAAAAATAAAAGATGTGCAATTCAATAGGCCAAAGTGATAATTTAGTCTCTGCTGGCAGTGAGACAGAGCTATAGTCCCATTAGAAACTGTATATACCTAAACTATCACTTATTAGTTTGAGAAATATACCTCTCCCATCATGTTCGGCATCGGTTGTTTTCCACTTTATCTCCCTGTCAAACGGTATGGCTCTTGGAGGAAAGTGGATCTCATTGTTGTGTTGCCCCAATCCAAGGAAGGGCATTTGGCTACCCCTTGATATGTGCCGCTTTTCTAATCAAAAGATAGGAATGACTTCGGTGTGTTGAGGCACTTCTTGAATGGTCCCCGTGCACCTGGCCTGCCGGCCGCTTTGAGAGAGTGTGTACAACACTCAATTTTAATTTTTAAAAAAATGCACGTTACACTCCACGTGAACAAAACATTCCACCTCAACAAAAAATAAATAAATTATTATATTAGGTAAAATTAAATATTAAAGTATTATTATTATTAAAAAAATTATAAAATAAAATATAAAATTAATTTTCCTACCCCACTCTATCATTTCTTCTCACAATAATCCCCACCCAGCACCCCCCAAACCAACCAATTTTTTTATCCTTTGTGAAAGAAGTCTTCATCTCCCTCCCCACTCAAAATAATAATCGATCGTATTGAAGTTTCATCAAAGTACTTTCTTTACATTAATCTGGTAAGTATAATTCTAACTTCTCACATAAAAAAAATTGAGATTTATATAATCTTTTTTTTTTTTTAGTTATTGCTCTGCCAAACACATCCCTCGTACCAAACCTCCCTTACTTAATATTCACAACTCAATATTCTGCAACCAAAATGGATTCTGAAGCCTTTAATCAACACCCAAATAAAAGAAAAGGAGCGCAATTTCCATTCAAATTCAACGAAAGATTCAAACTTGACCATCCCATTGTGCCAGTAGAACTAAAAAAGACAAGCCCAATGTACTAAAGTTTCCACTATGCGCAGGGTACGAGGAAGGGCCCGACCATAAGGTTTTATTGTGCCAGTAGAATTCATCACTGAAATCTTGTGAAGCCTTAAAGTGAAATCCCCATTGAATTTCAGGTTTGTGTCAAAATCTGGACTTTTTTAAAAATCTCTAGTCCTAAATTTATCAAGACCCATCCCTGTTTATCAACTAATAAGGACGGCACACACCATATGCTTATTTTGGGTCACAATACAACAAAGTGGAATTTCAAAGAATGTGTTTTTAGGTCTTTATTTGATGACTCTGCTACTGAGACTTTGGGCATATAAGTTATTAGTATTGTGGGTTTTTGCAATGAATTGATTTAGAATATTCGGTCTTATGGAATCAAACAATTAGAATGCACAAGAATTTGCCAGATTTTAGACCAAGATGGAAGTACAACTTTTTCATGAATGGTTTTGGATATGATGAGCTCCTTGACGATTGTAAGGTAGTCTGTATTTATTTATAATTAAGGTGGTACATATGGTGTTGAAGTCAAAATATATATTCTTGTGATGAGAAGGTATTAAATACTTCAGACTTTTATAGAAAAATTGATATTGAGTGGTTCAGGTTTGTTTGCAGATGGGAAACTTTAAATATTAATTCTTTTTATTTAGCAAATGAGAAAGGGGAAAGATGGAGAAGCCCCCCTTGGAGTTGGAAAGACCGATTTGTGTCTGGGAACATTGGGAAGTGAACTTTGTGTCTTTAGTGATTATAAGAGAACTCAGTTAGGTGCTTGGGTTATGAATGAGTACGAGGTTAATGACTTGTGGATGAAAAAGTTTACCATCAAGTATCCAAACGATCAAGCTTTAAATCCACCCTTTTTCATATAAAATAAAGGTGACATATTGGCAGTATTTGCATCAACTTCCATAATTTACAATTCAAAATATTATGCATTCAGATATCCACAGGTTATAAACTGTGATGACTTCCATGGTGCAAGAATCTACGTGGAAAGCTAATTTGTCCTTTTTCAACTGAAGTGACAGAGAACACAACAGAACAAAGGAAGAAAAAAGCTACGATCCAAACAATCGAGTAACAAATCATTTGTAAGAGTTTTTTCTTCTCAAGTTTTTTCAAATTCCGTTTGTTATTTCAAATAAAGAACAAGACACACATGTGGTGGATATTGTTAGCGGAAACGTGAAAAATAAGAACAAGAAGGAAAGAAGAACAACGATATTTAACGTGGTTCGGATCATAATGATCCTACGTCCACCAGAGAACAACTGCTTGTATAATAACAAAGATAGGGGAGAGATCTCAAATACATCTAAGAGAATTTAGCAATTCTACTCTTATAATGTATTTTGCTACAAGAGTGAAATCAAATGCCTTAGGAGATAAGAAGACAAGTGAGAGGTGTTTTACAAATGAACCAAGACTACCTATTTATAGGAGTGAATTCTTCCTCTTGATGTCATCCATGACATCACTTTGTGCCAAAAATATCAAGAAAGGTGTAATTACAAATTACCTATCATGACTTTTAATATCAACCAAGAAAAGTCTTCCCAACAAAATTCTCACACATTCATTGTAAATCTTGTCAACTTTAACAGATATCTTTAGACTATTTTTCTTCTGGAATAGTTTTACTGTTCTCCTTGCTGCTAATCACTAGATTTATATTTTTCTTGTGTATATAATTTTTTGTTTTTGGAATGACTGTGATATATGAGCTAGCTTTTCCGCACCTTGATTAATTATGGATAGCTGTCACCTCCTGCCAACAACATCTACTATATAACTTTGTCTATCAAGGCTAGGACATACGATAAGAAATCACCCAGTATTTTTGTTGTCTCTATTGGGATTTTAACTTGAAACCACATGGTTCTCAAATTAAACCACTGCAGTGACCTTTGAATGTTGTGTATAGATAGTATTCTGGAGGTTAGGTTATGTCTTTGTCACTGTTCTTCTGTTAGCTTTCTATAACCATATTCCCGCATTATAGAGAACCATCAAGACTAGGACAAATGAACAGAAAGCATCTAGTATTTTTATTGTCTCTCTTGGGATCATGTGATTGACATGAATACCCATCTTGGTAACGTATAGTTGTGCCAATGTCTACCGGAAACAACTTTCCTACCCATACAAAGGTAGGAGTAAAGTCTGCTTACATCCTATCTTATCCGAACCCTACTTGTGGGATTACGCTAGTTATGTTGTTGTGTGATGTCATCATTGGCATGAGTACTGCTTGTGAATTTTCTTTAACTTTAGTTCTTTTGATATTTTACAATAGACAAACGTTAAACATATACCACTTCAAGTTGTCCCGTTCATCAGATAAGTTAACTATGGAATATCTGTTTTTGTTGATTCCTTAAGTTGAACACTTCGGAACTATTGTCATGTCCCAAATGTAGTTACCGATATAGAGCTCGTCCTTTTTGCTTAAACAAAGCAAACAGGTTCTAATGCTACATGTTAAACCCAGTAAGTTTGTACACGACAGAGAATAGTCATGATCAATTACAATCTGTCTGCATAGAAATATATTAACATAATATCCTTTCATTATTTTCAGACTATCTTCTAAATTAATACATGAAAGTTTCTCTTCCACATACTTAGTGTTCAAATTAAATTGTAAATATGCCATCGTATATTAGAAACTGAGTAAGAAAAAGCTCTCATAAGAAAAACTCATCTTGTGCAAATGAGAGACAATAATCGAAGTCAAATTTGAATATTAGATGATGCCTCAATCACTCAAATTTTCCCGTAGATCAACTAAGATCATATTGAGACTCTGAACATCAATGGAACTCTCCTATTCTGCAGACCAACTAATATGAAATTACCGCGCAAGCTACTCAATTTTTTTCCTAGCTCTGAATTATATTTTAGATGTTACAATTATAAAAGAGTTGTTTGGTAAGGTGTATTAAGTAGAATATAAAACGCTGGTACTAAATTTTAATACAATATTTAGTTGTATATTTAAGTATGGTATAACATTATCAATATTACTTATACAATTTCTTCAATACTATTTTTATATATAATAAAGAATGACATTATAATTGATAAGAAAAAGTCAGCGTAATTGATCCATCATTACTAATACACTTTATTTAGTTCCATTTTTATGACATATAGATTATTTTACCAAGTTTAAAAGAAAAACATAATGTTTTATTTCACAAGATAATATATCTATATACTCCTTCCATCTCAAATTATCCATCAAGTTTCTTTTTTTACATGCTCCTTAAGAAAATATTAATAACAGAGGTTTTTGACTATTTTACTTATATTTATACCTTAAGATATAATATTTATTCAATTATTTTATTTGTACCATCTCTCCATAATTAAGGTGTTTGTAGTTTTAAGAAATAATAACTACTAAAAATAAAATAAGAAATAATTGACTTTATTTTGAACTTTTAAAATGACAAATAATTTGAAAAAAAATTCCTATAAATCATAACAGACATCTTAAGACAGAGGAAATAGTATACTTGAAAGCCCAA